>SJOL01007058.1:95798-126627 GCA_004794785.1 Opisthorchis felineus
GATGGAGCAATTATTTACACCAAGAAGTGGTACAAGATTTTCCTATTTCAGAGACCCTTCCGATATTTATCTAGAGGGCATAATCTTTTTGCAATATAGATATTAGCTAATAAAACTTACGGTTCACTAGGTTAACTTTGTCTCAGCTCCCGGGTATCCTACTTGAAAATTAATTAATTTGACAAATCACACATGCTGCCGACGAAACTTTATCCTTGCGCTCATTTCTCCTTCAAAGAAACCAAGCACATCTTGTATCTTGGTTTAAGTTACAGATATTTTTCCTTGAAAACGCTAACTACCATAGAGAACTTGATAGAAGCATAGCTTCAAAACAACGAATGCACCACTTTCTCTGCAAAAGCAGTTAACATTGTGCTCCACTGTCCCAGCATAGAATGTGCAAACCATCCGCCCGACTAATCAATCATAACCAACTCTTATAACTGTGCTTTCCTCAGCCTATACAAGAACATAAAATAATAATTTTCATTTTTGGCCTATATATTCCGTAACCAGTTTGTGATTTTTGCTTCAGCAAATACCACGGCGGTACCTGAGGAGTTTGCGGTCTTTTTGGGGGGTTTGGCGGTGGCAATTCTCATGGTGAGTATCGTTAATCCACCCAGTAATAAGCAGAGGAAGCCCTTCTGCCATCGTCATAAAATAAGAATATGTGGCGGAAAATGATTTATATAGGGTCAACTAGAACAAAGGTCTGCGTGTCAGTGTAAGTAATCAAGCTGAACAGAAGCTGATGGCAACCAGTATTTTTCCCATCCTTAATTTCTATTTACGAAACATATACGAATATGTTCCACACATTCTACAAAAGTTTATCTTATATGAATGGATGAATTCTTTAATTCTCAGAACTAGAAATGTGTCTCCCAGAGGCAAACAGACCCTCTAAGTTAACGACATTATCAAATCTGATGGGCTAACAAATACAGATTGGAAATGACCACCATATGGTTCACATAGTAAATTGGCAGTTGATATTTTGAAAATGTGTCGGCGTACACGGACCGCTAGACCATATATATAGCTACTTTAAAAATGGTATCATCGCCGCGTTTTACCTGATGTTTACGTGTTATTGACGAATCCGTTGGAAGAGCTGTCTGGTCGCGGCAACAAGCTGAGCAGTAGTCATTCCGCGACGCTAGCTAGAACGCAAATTTGTCTTCCCTGTAGACCAAGGTATGAATTACGTCAGTCTTTTACATCACGAGATATAAGTTTACAGTTTTCTGTATCTCCCATTTCTTTGGTGGACTATCAGGAATTCCGTCAATCAAAATGTCCAAAAATGTATTGTTTTCTGCTCCAGAATCACATGCTGGGGCAATATTTTGGCATGACGCGCAAACCAGTAAATGTTCTGCATACACACTGGTCATCGTAATATCGCAATTTCTACAACAGCACTGCCGATTTTTTTCTGGAAAATGATTTTCACTATGAACCCCAAATATTCGCCATCGAATTGTCTCAACTTATAATTTTGTAAACAGAATTTTATTTTTAAGTGCAAGTTAAATGAACCCCAAGGATAAATGCCGGCAGACTAGTCAGACCTCGTTGACCCTGCGTAATCACCACAATTATCAGCAGATCCGTAGGGGACGCATAAGAAAAGTGGATGCACATCAGTCGAACACATGATGTGCCAAAAAAAATCACCACTGAGTGGATGTTCAGAGGTACATTTCAGTGCTTCGTAGCAGTTTTGATAAGTTTGAGGATATCCAACAGCCTTGTGGCTAAGCTGTGATAAGTTGAAGCAAGCATGGTTAGGACGAATCGACACCTGGGTTTTGTACTTTCGTAAAAGATCATGAATCTGAGCCGCGTGGCATTAGACAGGCCAACCAGCCTTCATCGTGGAATTTACGCGGGTATACTGTGAACCAGTACGTCGTTTCAGTGGCATAAATTAAAATCTGCCCTTGAATTACTTCTGCCAATAGACAGCAAAACACATAGCAAACACACAACGCACATCTTAGCAGGGTGCATGGTGCTGCGCCAGATCTAAATTTAGCCAGATACCTGCAATTATTTCCGGTCCTGAGTAGCAACGTATAATTCTTGGTACTGAAAATAATTTCCGACTTTAATTTAATACTTATCATGGGTTAATGGCCTCAAAAGTTGATACAGACGGTTCCGAATATTTATACCACAATTTTGGGCACACAAATCTACCTACTTTGGCCTGATGCTTTATAAAGTACCTGTTATCCGAAGTGGCCATTTCAGCTAATGCGACCGTTCTGTGTGCTTCCTAAACTGCGTCACAACCATGTCAGAATCAGATCGAAATATCTGACCACAAATCACCCAAGCGTAGCACACATTGATACATGACGGTAATGACGCGATGCACATTTGCACGCATATTTCATTGACTGTCCTTCTCAGCTTCTTCGCTACAAGTAAGGCTGAGTCTCTTATTTACTATTTCAGTTGCCTACTTGCCCACCTTACTTTTGGCACAACTGCTTCAATCGCATAAACAGGGAGTTCCTCCAGTTAATTGCAAATGCGATGGTGCATGCATAATGCTGGACAAAAGAACATATTAAGCAAGGTTTCCTTCGAACGTCAACTAAGGGCTACATTATATCAGTGTGCATTCGCTCGTTAACATGTGATTAACCCGCATTGGTCAATGCGGACTAGAAATTCAGTAATGGTGGAAATTTTCCCGACAGTCCTGATTTTGAGTTCATGAAAGCGATTGTCCGGGTTTGGCATAATAAATATTAGCTAGAAAATCGAGACTGTACGAAGCTCGGTAACAATCGGAGTTGGAGTAGCTCCCACGTACGGCATTATTAAGACAAGCGGAAAAACTAATATGTCAAACTGGGTCGTATGCAAGAATGCTAAGAACATCAATCAGTGGAGAAAAATGAACTGTAAGCGTCCGGTAAAATAAAGTCACGTGATTGTGTTTCACGGCAGAGTGAACTTTGTCAGGGCTACACGAAGGCTGATTCAAGAACACATACGTATTTTTGTGAAGATTTCGTCCTGTAAGTGAAGCCAATCTATGCTGAAAAGCCGAGAAGCACAGCATAGATTGGCTTCACTTACAGGACGAAATCTCTACAAAAAATCCCAAATCTCCTCACACTACCAACAGCATACGTATTTCTATCTGAAATTGGGCCGTTTACATTAGGCGCATCAAAATGGTGGCTTAAATATGGCTAAAAAGAATCAGGTTAGGGTTTTGAAACATAATCGGTGCAATAGATTGTGTAACTGGGGGAAATTCTCCCGACTTGCGTAAAAGCCTTCCAGTGATTATGTGGAACATATTAAACGGAAGTAAAGTGCAGTAACCCTGATGACGATCAGTGACCCAGCTTAGGTTAAAGTTAGCTATATAACCTGAACTTACAGCATTCCCACGGATAGTAGAACCCAGCAAAACCCAGAATTGCTTCATAAAGGGCTTATATGTTTTTTGCAACTCAACTGTCCAATGAATTTGAACATTCCTCGAGAATTATGAAGCTGCAGAAAATAACATACTTCCTGAATGTTACCGAATTCGCCATCGGGCACCGGCATACATTTAGCTGAATTCAGACTCAAGACCATGGGCAAAATGTCACGTTACTGATCAAATAAATCCAGCAGTTCTCGGTTTTGAGTCTAACCAACTTGAAGGTAGCTAACAGTCTGGCCAAGAGAAAGAAATCACCACCCTACTATTTCAGCCTCCTAACGCCAGGCAAATTGTGTTTTCAGTCAGCATAGTAAAGTCCGTCTACTATGTGATTTGACCAGTCGATCTGACCCAGACGTTGTCACATATTGAGACGTCCCCATTTGACTTCACGTAGCAACATAAAATAACAAAGAATGCATAAATTATAGTTCTTCTGGCGTGTCGCCAAGCTCAGGAACCATATTTTTTGACCCGGCGAGCTGGCGTGCAAATTAAGCATATTAGCTCCGTTATCGAATCTAATCAATGTGGACCCTACCTCTTAATCAGACATCCCTCATCTTCTACACTTTATCTCTTGAATATTACGCTTCCGATATCGTATGCTGCTTCGAAGGCGCCTATTCACTCAGTTGCTCGTAGCCATCAACCAGCTGTGCATGCCATACGGATATATTTGTTGTATTTGTGGCTTAGTAACTCAATTCTGGAGCATTTGGGACCTGCATATGGTGGTGATAATGCACTTTTTATTCCCAACTACAGCTGATGTTTCTGTCTGCATTATAAGGGCCTGTTATTTTGCTGTGATGCAGTACATAGTGCCAAAGTGCCGGTCGGTGGGAAGACGAGAAAACAAAACAACTGGTTTTTGAACGATCCCTTGGAGCGTGTGGTAGAAGTGCTTTGCTGTTTGCAGGTCCATAAGGTGCAAGCACCAGCTGCGTGACTTGTAAAGATTTCAGGTCTTCAATGAATAATTCACCCGAATCACCCACTGATTTGGAAAGATACTATGAGCTTTGCTTGTGCCTCGTGCTTGCTCAAATCTGCTCGAATCTGAACTCCAGCATTTCTCCAAAACGGGAACGACATCTGCATGATCGTACTGTAGGAAGGCACTAGCGGTCTAGCGATATAAATCTTAAGAAATAAGAGTAAATTTTGTTGCGAGAATTTCTTGATGGTTACGAAAGTAGTAATTACGCAGACTGACGTTCCAAATAATGCGGTGCTGATTTGCTGTTTGGAGCGTCTTTTTTCAGAGCATCTAATGTGGCACTTAACTTACACATCGCTGCACATTTTAACAGCGTCGGCTTTTTCTCCCGGTTTTGTTTGCCCAGAGTCCCTTTAGTCCTATAGCCATTTTTTAATGGCTGCACCGATTGTTCCTTCTGAAAGCAGCACTCAGGTAGACAAAATTGGTAACTGCCGAAGTGAAGGAGCAAAGTATTTCATAGATGATGACGTATCAATCAAACTTCTTGATAAAATCTCACCCACACAGTTCTTGAAATGTGATCAATTAATTTTATGATAGTAAGGACAATGCAGGGAACCGTATAGACAAAACATAGATAAATAAAGCGAGTACAGAATGGCAAAATATACGGTCAGCAAGGATGAAATTATATACTATAAATTTTCCTACTAAAGCCACCGCATTTGTGTTGGATTTACGGATAACACAGAAACAACAACTAAACGGAGTAAGATTTCCTAAAAAGTTAGGTCTCCAAGCAGTTGCCGTGGGCAACCCATGGAGTGTGACTTTTCCACCACCTTAGCCTATGTCCACCTCTGATATAGATCAGCTGCACATGACCTGAGAAGAACAATAAATCGTACCTATGTACGAAACTCAGGCTGGTTATGGTATCACCTAGGTGATTTAGGTTGGTGCAGGATGATTCATTTTTGAAAAAATCGAGGGAGCTTTTCGCTGTTCACTAACACAAACCAAGAAGTTCTAAGGTTATCGCTCAAAGAGCCTGGCAAGGAAACCTTCGGATGAAATTGACCACAATAGCATCCTAGGATCATATCATGTAACCGTAATATTAGGCAAAATTTGATGACATTTAGCAGCAGCTTCATCCCAAATTTTTCACTGTGTGATGACATACTGGCGACTCCTATCTAGTTTTGAGAGCGCAACAAATTGTGCACGCGTTTGCACCTTGCGCGTTTATATATCCCAGTTTTCTTTTCTTACGTGGCCAGCCAAATATCAGCACGCGAGGAAAGACAAGTACATGATGTGTGTGAATGACTGTCTCACCTGCTCTTCTTTTCTTGAGGCACCAAGTAAATATCTTGTACTTACTCGTAAGCGAATCGGCATCTACAGTGTTAATCTGCGTCATTCACAGTCCTGTAGATAGACAACACCAAAATTTCTCGGAAGGCACTGACTAGCCTTGTAAAAACATCATGCAGGCAACATGTCTTTGTTTTAGTATTTACGTGGTTTGGTCGGAAACATAATTTGCTACCTATTTTTTCAATTCCAGACTCCGTTTTGCATCACAGTGATGACATCTGGCATCCCATTTCAGTGACAACCTGGACATCCAGAGAATTATTTAAAGGGATACAAATCAAACACCTAAAGAGAGAATACTGACCTTTAAAACACGCAGCTTAATTTGACAAACTCTTTTGAACTGTACTTAATCACGCCGCTTGTAACAAGTTTGTATGTTTTCCACGTCTGCTTGGAGGATCAAATAACCCACTAAAAACGAGTGTGAAAACTGCAAATGAGCGAATAAGCCCAGCGAAATATATATTTTATGCACTAGATATCCTCTCGTATGCTTGAAGCACGGGACTAAATTGTAGTGAATGGAGATAAAATCAAAAGATTACTTCTCATCAATGATTTTGATGGTCAGGTAAGGGCCAACAGTTGCCTGCTCCGCTATTCAGACGCCTTTACTGCCGGTTTAGCAGGGGCTAGTTATAGCGTTAAAGCCAGTGAATCCCAAATAAGCAAGACTTTGCTGAGCCTGCATGTTTACCTAGCTAAAATTATCGTTTGGTAGTGGAGTGGAGTATCACTAAAATCATCGGAGAAATTATTATTTTGACAGGGTGCAAACAAACTTCTCTAGTAAATAGCTGTTTTCATTTTACTAAGCGGGTGCCTTTGGTTACAAAATTGTCATATTAAAGTGAGGTTTCCATAATCAGGCATCCGTGATAAATCCAGGACTACCTTCGATTATGCGGAGCTATTTTTGGATTGTAACAATATGTAGCTTATTGGACATAATACCTCCAACATTAATGTGACAGGGCACCAATGGACAATCAACCCAAGGCCACTTGGAGCACAGTTCACTTCTTATTTTAGGCAATAACATATAACTGAGAGGAAGTCAGACAAATTCACATCACTCTAGTAGTAATTTTAATCAGTGCATTTTCCGCTTTAATCTTTACTGATATGGATACCTCCGTAAGCAGATCAGATTGATAGAACCATTTTCGCAATGCAACTTGCAGGCATGCAGCAGTTGCGTCAAAACGTTAAGCCAAAAGGTGAACAACCATTAGCAAAAAAACAAGTGGCGAGTAAATTGTATTGACGCCGTATCTACAGGGTTCCACTGAGATGCAACATACAGTTCACTGTTCGTTGTCGGCTGTGACCAGATTAGGTGATTGAATCGTGCCACACAAATCCGATAATGATTCCAATGTTCTATTAACATACGCCTCAGGTGGTGACTGTCACGCAAGGGTTTCAGCCTGTCCGTGTGATTACGCCGTGTCCACCGTCACTGTAACAGACGCATTGGGTGTGTGAACCGATGACCAAAACTCTCATGCTGATAACCTGTCTGAAAGTGGTATAATTCCCGAGACAAACCAGCATCCTGAAGGTGTGTGCTGAGGTCCGTTGAATAGGTTTCTCACGTGTCGCAATCCGGAGTAATTTAGCCCAAATTTCGCTAACTTATACCCCTAACTACATGTTTTCTCAACAAATCATGCTAGAGTGGTGGACGGCCGAATCAGCCAGGTCACTTCTCAGCTAGAAATATCCTTAGTTCATATGAGATACACTCCTAAGGTCTTGTCTATTGGAGTATCTGCGGGGCTGTCACAGCGATGGTCTCTATTAGGGTGTGATATACTATGCTTATACGGCCAACTGGCTAGCAAATCCAAACACCACAAATAATTCTCGGCTGGGTCTGTCCCAACTAATGTGTGCCAACTCAATCAGGTTAAAACATTTCGTTCACCATATGAGAAAAACACATCCACTCTTCTCTGTTTGTTCGGGGCAGGAAAATCTGCTTTCAAACTTTGAGCTGATATCATAGAGGGTGCAAAGGCATACTTCACATTGAGGCTGTGTCTCCAGGTCTAGTGTAAGTAAGATCTGAGGCCTCATCTTCCCAGTAGTTGAATGGATTAGTTTGTCACTGCCTTGCGGATCCGATTGTAGGTCTTCTGAATGAGCACACAACTGTTCTTATATTGTTGTGCGAAAACGTTTCTCCGTAATGGAATCCAGATCGGTGTTGTGGACAGGGTTTCGTTCAAAAAACTTTCCGTGGATAGCTTACTATCTTGACAAATACGGGAGTAAAAAATTAGATCGGAAAAACGACGAAAAAAAAGAGCTGAAAAGACTGGAGGAAAAACAAGAAGGAGTAAGAAAGCGAAAAAACGAGAAGGGCCTGAAAATAAAACACCTACTGAATGTAATGTGTGTACTGCATCAAATGCACTGAATTTCCATTATTACACAAGCTTGACCCGCTCAATTTTTTGTATTAACCCGGATGAAATGTGGACGTTCATTGCAACGTCCAGCACCCCTACCGTATCTATTTCTCGGTCGTTTTTGATAGCAAGAAATGTGTTTATGGATGTGCTTATCGCTGTTCAACATTCCGAAACCATGCAAAAGGTTCCACCGGGTGTTTACATGGGAAAAGTAACATTCATGGGTTGAGTTTTCATTGGTCATGTGAGTTTTTAATTTGCTTCTTTACATGGACATTAAATCAACAAAATGTGTGACGGAAACTTGAGTATGTTTGACTGAATATGTGAGTCCTATCTGCGCAGCCTGCGGCGAAGGAGATGGAACACGCCGGGAGTCGACTGTTTGGCTGTGTGCTATCAACTCATATACGTACAAAAAATGTATCAGATGATAAACAGTTGCAATTTGCATGCACAAAGTGACCCATCATTTATGTTCTCGCTCTAACAAATAATGCCAGTCGTCTAAACGGCGGTAATCGATCCAGAACTTCATGAAGTGCGAGGCCATCCAGCATCACAGTACTCACATGCTGAGTTGCAGAACATAAAATAATCGAACAAAGTAGCTAATTTCAAAGGATTAACCAAACGCGCAAGTGCATGAGTCACTGGCAGCTAACTGAACTTTATGATTAGTTAACAAATATACGTCCTGACGGCTTTGCCTTACATCGTGATGAAACACAAATAGATGCATTGGGGTTGCTGCTTACATTTTGGTCACCGTGGTATTACGCCCAGTTAGTGGGAGCGTGGCACGCTGGATGATTGGAGTTCAGTTGATTTGTACGTGGTCACTCTCCGAAGAGATACCGTCGGTGCGCGGTAGGAAGTGTATCGCCTCCAGGCCTAATTGCCTTTATGTGGTTTCTAAAAATCATATTTAGGAGTTTAAACTGCCTTTAATTTGATTTGTACGGAAGACCTTAAGGTGCATGGTTTAGTTTACAAGCAGTCAGGTAATTTGTGCAAAACTTTCACCCTTGAACAACAATTTTGCTTACTTGTACCCTGCTTGTCGGTCCAATTTCCATCCATTCAACCAGCTAGTTCACGGCTTTTAGCTTTGTTACCCATCCCTCTTTGGTTTGACTCGAGCATTTACAATTCCTGTTACGCGGTGGTCGGCTTTTGTGTCCTTCGGTTGTTTTAGTACAAATATCACTTTCACGTGATTGATAGCTGGTTAAATATTTGTGCTTCTGGTTTCTTTGTCGTTGTCCTTCTTGCCTACAGATCTTAATATTCTTGCTTTTATTAACTTCGATAGCTCCGGGGTTCATTCTGCTTCAAATACTAATAAATTGTGTTTATCCCAAAACGTTTCCGAAGAACATCCCAAATAAGTACCAAAAACTCACGAATTTCCGCTACGCTGTTTTACTAGCTTGAGGTATCATGGCTAACTTTGTATTCTTTGTCCAGTGACTTCGTGTCTGACAGACTATAGTACGCTCGGACAAAAATTAAGACTGCTTCACTATTGATGATGAAACTGCCGAGGCTAAAACTATTAGTGCCAGGAACCCTAACGCGTGCAAACGTCTCGCTTTTTAAAAAAACGGACGTTCTACAAAAACGGCACCATGCTTTGACCATCAGCTACTAACTGAACACTCTACAGAAACTGGACCTTTTATTTTTCAATTTTTTGTCTCCGATAATCCCGTGGAATGCTTAAACCAAACAATTTAACGGACAACGCTAATTTAAAGGATGCCGGTGAACTGTCACTGCCGCGTAATTGTTACAATAACTTAATCCAGCAGCTAAACATATATGTAAGACAATTCACTAAATGTGGCTTAGCTGTATCAGGACCTTTCACAGTTAAATAGACATAAGAGAGGGGGTATGAATTTAAGTCGTTGCTCCTCTATGTTTCTTTCGATAAAACCGCTCCAATAATAATCTACAACACCCTGTGGATTACACCTCTGGAAAAAAACCAACTTGTGGCAGTCGAATTAGAAAGGGTATATCAGATACTGTGCAGGAATTCCGAAACATATAAGCTATGAAATCATTTAAACTAATACTTAGCGAAGAACAACTGTGTTGACTGCACCAATAGCAACGAATATCGCTGTATCATAATAAATTGGACTTTCAGTAAAATCGCTTTTACGCGCACATGGTTGGTGGAAAAATTCATCGAGCAATTTCGCTTTCAAATAGATTGCACCAGATGTCAATAATTCTGCGGTTACGTGGGATTTTTTAGCAGAGGGGCAAATATTTCAAGGCATTGATCATGAAGCAGTTGCCAGGCCTATAAGCTCTTAATGATATTGCCACCAGCAAAAATAAAAAATTTGGGGCTGACATATACTTTGAGATTCTCTAGTGATCTGGGAAGCGTACATTCCAGATTTGAATACGGTTACGTCCACGACGATGGTAACATCTCATGCTCCGATGACAGCTGCGACGGCTCTGCTTCCCACAACTTCTACTTGCTTTTCAAGAAGTGCTAAACTGCACTTGGTTTTTCAGAGCAAGTAATGTACCACCGAACAAAGGCGTGTGGCTTTGGTGGCTTTGCTTTTGTACAAATCCCAGCCATAGCCCATTAACATACTCGAGATACAATGCGCCCTCCGCGCTGCAGTGTCGATGTGAACGAACCTCCTGAGGCTGCCTCCAACATCATGGTGATATATATGCTCCTCGGGACTGCTTCAACACTCATTGAAATCGTCAACTCACTCATAGAATGTGCTTACTATAGCTGGCGCAGGAAGCCGACGTCTCAAATTGCGAGGATTCTTCGACTGCCATGTTTATATTGCATGCATGGCAGAGACACAAGTTTCAGTACAAAACTCATCAAATCACCAGAGACAGAAGTCTTCTGCTGGCTGCTCTATTGCATCTTGTACAATGTGACCCATGAACGTATCAAAACCGCCCACGCAGAAAAAATCCCTTGTGAGCCACTAATATTCGGGGTTTTTGACAATGTTTCACAAGGCTTTAAGTGGGACTAACCTGACGTTTGCTCTCTTAGTTCTTCTTCAGTCTTCTGCAGTGAAATCGATTTCTACACTGAGTTACATTTAGCTGCCACCCGTGACCTTGACCGACAACTGGAACGCAAAAACAGGAATATCAACGTATACCATCAACTACACTTGTAAAGTTTAGAAAATGATGCTTCCGCAAAAATATCAATCGATCGTTCAAGTTTGTAACATCTAATCGGTCCGTAATGTCCAAGATGATATTCCGGCTAGTAAAGATTCAGCTAGTTCTACGGCATTCTCATGAGAGTTGCACCACTTCACAAACATTGTTGCGGCTACTCCATCGGTTGATGGCTGTAGGTCCTGCACTGGAGAAACCGTCCAAGTGTTAAGATTAAGTTAGCGCCCATCACAAACTACTAGACCACAAAATCCTCCTTAAGTTTAGCCAAGCTACCATCCCCCATCTCACCTAAACAAATGGTTCAAATTAGCCCACTTGGTAGGTTTATACAATCATCTAAATTAAACTGCGTACTGCCCCAGTAACAGTTCAGTAAAATTTAAATCTTATCCCTAGTGCAAACTGCAGGGTCAAGCAGATCTGAAAAGTCACTGATGGATTCACATTCAATGATCTCGGTGCATTGATTCAAAAGCTTCCTTGTCGGACTAAAGCTGAAAGTAAACAAATAAGAGTTGAAAAGCCACCCTTTTTACTGCACTCAAGAACAGCATCCATCAGAACCTATTTACATCGGTCAGCTCCGTATATGCGAGTTTATTCGCTGAATTGTTGTCAGCCGCGATTTGCGAATCTTTGGCCTGGTTCTCCCTAATTCGCTCCTAAAAATCCTTTATCGTCTGAAGATAAATAAACCATGAAGTAGTCAAATGCTTTGACATCAGGGTTCTACCTGGTGTTTTTGCGTCTTTCTCAATAGCATTAGAGGTTCATCTTCTCACACCTTGTCCGCTTATTGAATTCCTGATCCTTTTGTCTCATGCGGAAAAACAATATGCACAGCTGGCTTTTCACTTTTAAATTCGACACTCTTATGGATAACAAATCAAACCATTTAGACCGGAGATCTTAGATTACCAGTGAAAAATGGTTGTTATTGATTCCGGTAATAGTCGCAGTGATGCATTATACCCCTTAAGGAAATTTTACGGTTGTTCATATTGTAAACCTTAAGGCAATCTTTGCTCGTTAATGTATGGCGGATATCATGCACTGTAAATACATTCTTAACTACAGAGCCATCTTTTTTCTTACGTTTGAGGAAGTTTAATTTTTTGATTTTCCTATTAGATATGATCATCAGCAAGCAGCTCTCACATACACAACAAATGAATTGAAAGATTTAGCTGGAACTATATGTGGAACAGCTCAGTCAAATGAAACAGACTCAGTCTATAAAACCAATGTTACTAACTAGTGCCATTCGTGCACTAAATAAACGTAAATAATAAAGTTTGTAGCTACGTCTTTCGCAATAAGTTCATAGGCAAGTTGAAAATGTTCTACAGACTGATGGAAGAATGCTCTTAGAGCAACCTGGTGGAGCCGAGTGAATGCATGGAGAAACCGCTTCCACAGATAGAGTTTGACTGAATCTACCAAAGAAGCATTCGGTCGATTACGAAATGTCTTTTTTCGCAAGAATCATTAGAGTTATTTTTACGGAGAGCAATCGCTGCTTTATATATCGAAGAGTAAATAGTCGTAGTGGGAACCATGCCTTTTGCCATGAATGCGCGATTCTGTTGAAAAAACTGATGCTTCCTTTTAATCTGAGGTGTTAGTAGTGAGTGGTTTGGAACTGGGCAACTCAATTGCGGTTGCTGACAAGCAAAGTTATCAAAGTGCTTAACACAGCTAGGTGATGGAAATTCGATAACTGCATTGTACAGTTGTAAACTGCAGAGCTGCACAAACTAAGTTCGAAACTAATAAGCAGTCAGCTCGGTTGGCAGTCTCTAGTGCCTTTGCGTCCTAAAACGGTATATGTGAAGCTTCTTTCATCTTGACGAACTTCTCGACCAATTATATCCTGCAGCATATCTTACTACGTAGTCTTGAAAACCGGAAACCTTTGATTTGAGTAGGCCACGTATCTCTTAATCAAACATTACTAGCACTTTTAAAATCGATAATAAATATAGCAAGTTTGTTGCGCAACATTCTCTGACTTGCAGTAAAGATTTGCGTCAACAAGTAGATAGTATACGCAAATACTAGATCCCTCCAAACAGTAGTTGTGTGTGAACTAGGAGATACGCGGGTTACAGTGTTCTAAATGGATATTCGGGTATGGGTGGCTGATCGGCAGTGTGATTACCTCGTATATAGGCAAGCCATATCGCCACTCATCCTTCAGTCAAGAAATCCACATCACTTGCCCAAATGTTGACCGGCTCCTCGTGTACACGTTCCCAATATGAAAGTTTCGCATCCATTAATATTTTCGTCATATAAACTACTAATAGACTATTAGTAGTATGAGGGGGTTTAAACTTTTATTGGAGACCTCAAGTTTGAGGTGCAAATCTGTTCATAAATGCAAAATTTCAACGTCAGCCAAACTGATTCGTTGTTGCTTATATTTGGATATTTTAACAAGAAATTTGCTTACCATATCAACTGACTCTAAAATTGACAACTCCGAAGCACGCTTTCTACTGTTTCAAATGATAAAGTGGGGTAGTGATTGTCCAGACATTCCTTTGTTCCGTTCATGACGAAGCAGTTGTCATATAATGGTGTAATTTGTACTTCGCTGGCCGCGGATGCTTTCTAACCCACATGAAATACAATCCCGTTTAATGCGGACCGGGATGCACAACAAAGTTCCGGGTTACCATAAAATGGAAACGTCAGGCGAAATAGATGTCAAACCCAAGTGCTTTTAAAAAACCATCGTTTGGAAACATTACAAAAACATTGCTTAAAGGCTCACACAGGGACTGTGGATCAGGAATTTTTGGAGGTATCCGACGGCTATACCCCCATCCCACTCGCGTTGGAAACCTTTCTGTGCCAAAACCTGTTTAGTGATTACATGTATTCCACTTCTGAATTCCGTTTGCAGTTTCCAAACTTGCTTTGCTGCTTCATAAGCGCAAATGCTTACCTGTGTACAATCTGATCAAGGGATGACCAATGGTGGTTCATTATCCATGGCCCGCACTCTTGTCAGAACCCACATTATTGTGCGCTTTGTTCGACGAATACTGGCTCATCTTATGAAAACATTTCATCATACGCTATATTTTGGATGCATATGCCAAAATGATGATTGTTGCTAGATAACTGGTAAGCAAAATGAAACGGATATGGAAAAGGCTAAGAACGCACACCATCCGTTGATGGATCAAAGTAAACTGAGTTTTTCTTGTGCTGTCAGCCTCCATTTCAATCAGGAGATCTAAGGACTCGTCAATCCACGAATGTAGATGAGGGAGGTTTCCGCTCAATTACTGCAAAATAAGGATGTTTGCCTATGACCAAAGGAGGTTTGCTAAAATAATTGGACTTGACATCGACGCCTGGGAGAATTGTAAGACAGAGTTTAAACCATGTAGTGTAACGTTTTGTTTGAAGAGTGTCCGGGATACAATGTGTAGCGTTTGGTACCAGGTTAGTACCCTATGGAGCACAGTCAAAATCAGCGGATTCGCAATTTTTCGATTGCAGGATTAACAATGCCCACGGATGGCATCCATTACACATTGTTGTGTACAAGTGAACATGAACTTTATTCTGGGCCGTGAACTTTTTGTGACGATCCGGAAAAACAAACCTACATTTCCAAATAAAAAATAATACCAACGTATTAACAGACAATGCGCTAACAAATTAATTCGGGACGAATTTAAAAGTAGGCGATGAAAGTACGCCTAAAAGAAGGCTGTCGTAAGAAAAAACTCCATATCCTCGTCCTTTGTATTGGTCCACTTTAGAACTTTTCTCCGTACAGCACATAGAGAACGTTCACCGCATAAAAGCTCAGGACACCTATCTTTGCCTGATGCAGTGGGGCACTAAGTCACAACAACGGCCTGATCAAATTTTTGAAGTTAGTTTTCTGTGATCAAGCCAAGCCAAACTCTTAGTTTAGCGATAACAGAAGTGAAAGTCCACACATTTTTGTTGGACTACTTGCTGTATCTGAACAATGGGGTGCCTGTTTAGGACACCTGCGAAATTAAACACTGGTGAATAATAACTGGCCAAATGTTTTTGCCACGTATCAATACAAAAACGATTTGAGTGCGATGAAGTGCCTTAACCAGAATCTTCATGTTCAGAAAGATGCATGTAAAAACCGCCATGTAGAGCGGGTTGTATTAATCCTGGCTATGGTAACGTAGGAAATTAGGATTCAAAATTATATATTCAAAGCAGAAAATTCACTACAGTTTCATAACCGCAGAAATCAAGAATACTTGGTAGCCGCTGTCTGCAGCCTATTTGTATCCGGATTCAATAATATCACAGGGCAAACTGCATGCACCATGGTCCAAAAAGCTTAAACAGTTGCCTTCAAAAAACACTAGAGTTCTTTTAGATAACGTCGCCAGGAATGTGCACATGTTACACCCAACAAGAAACCCAGCGGTCTTTTCAAGGATTACATTCATCTCCCTATCTTGCATATTATTCAGGACAGAAATATTACGCACCGCGTCCGATTCTGAGAGCTTTACATTGCATTGTAGAGGGTGCTGCTGGTGCGATGATCTGGAGAGTCCGAAAAGTAATCGCTTTATATAGACGTACCGGAAACGGTACCAGCTGGTTTTGTCTCAGTCAACCTCCATCTCAAATCAAGTCAGAAGGTGATTTCAGTTGCAGCTTAAGTTTTCCCAAATTCATACCATGAATTTCAGATAAAATTATCAGGCCAAACAACTCCTTGTGGATATATGAAAAACTAGAACAGAAGGTCAAAAAACGATACCTATTTCTCTGAGGCCATCTAGTCCGGTTCTTGAGAGACCACGGAAACAGAATAGAGATCAAAATTCAAACTGTTACACAGACCCTGGTCGTATAAGCACTGTTGAAACAAATTTAATGGGCACTTTTGTTCTGGAAGACCAAACGATCCCACACAACATGTCATGAATCCTAATGCAATTACAAGGGCGCTACTCTAGGTTGCCACTGATGAGTTAGTTATACGTTGATGAACGTACGCTGGAGGAATCAGACAGGGCATAGTATTCACGCGGATGGTAAGAGGTGTAACCATCACCTTATGTGAGAACCGGACGCTTTTCCTTGACATCACCAACTAAAAGTAATCCTTTTTTTAGGATAAACAAGTTCGACCGTTTTGCCTAAGTAGAGCACTAACATAGCGTAATCCCAATAGAATTTAATGAACGGAACATGCGAAATCAATAACTGTTAACAAGGCAAAAGTATGAGTTAAAACATCCAGCAGTTCGCCTGTCACAACGTTGGATGCCACTTACAAACGTGACTGTATGTAAAGAAAAATGAATGATTTGCTTGCCAGTTTCAAGGTTTAGTAACTGTATCCCAATTCAGATTTGAATTAAAGGAAACAGATAAAAACGCATCAAATCTGTCAATAAACTAAAAGCAACCAAAAGCAAACCTGCCTATTAAAATATTTATCCCAAGGGAATGAAAAATGTGTAATTAGAAATGATCTATGACGGAAGGTTAACTCAACTAAAGGGACGTTAGATATGTTTAGTGAAAGTGGTCAGTAGAGAAGGTAACCAAATTTCCTAGACCAGCATTTCAAGACAAGCTTTTTTACAAAACCAACATGCAGAGCGTGCTTGTTTGGATTCTTGTAACCGGTCATCGCAATGTACAATAAAAACAACAGCGTTAAGCCCCGAGTGAGACTGTTCAATTGGGGATTTCCATTTGCCCGTTTTAATAATCTCCGAAAAGCGGATAATCACAAAATAACAGAGTTACAGAGACTTTTATTATCTTGATTTTTTCAATAATGTTTTCGCATACTGCTTTCAAGCAGTAAGGTTATTACCCGAAAGAAAACCACAACTTAAGCATTTCTACAAAGATGAGAAATTCCAAAAGGCTTCCCCACTACAATGAAAAGAACCGAGTCAGAAGCAGCCACTGTGCATAACTCACCAGAATAGACAAAAACTGCTCGAGCAACAATCCACAATCCACAATGGTTCCGTAAACAAACTAAAAAACAACCAAATCAGTAGCATAGCGAAGCAAACATATTTTCATGTGAGGACATTGTGGAAAGTCTGCCGGGCATATTTTGTTAAACTGAAGTGTCAGTGGTAAAACGGAAACAACATTGTAGACGACTTTCAATTTTTGCCTCTGAAAACCGCCGGGTTAAATTTTCGCTGCATGATCAGTCTTGAGCATACTCTAATCATCCAACTAAAAATTGTTATTACCTGTTTATTTTGTTTTACAAGCCCCAGCGAAAAGTTATTGCCCCAAGAGCTTTTATCACAAAATGGCTAAGCAGTTTAAGAGGTTGGGGCTCTTCGCAGTGGCACTCAAATGCTGCTCAAAATAATCACCGGAAATCGCACTCCCAGAATACACAGCCATCCGAGAGCAACTCTCCCGTAGGTAATCTATATTCCTGGCGTCCAGTGGACATTACCAACCCATCACCCACAGGGTTGATAACATTAATGATAAAAATTTGATAAAAAGGCTTGTTGCGAAACGGCGTGAAAGACTCCGATTATCTGTAACTTTTTAAGGGTGTACGGCCTAGATCACCCTCTGTTAAACTACCCATGAAACTGGACACCCTCCAAAATAATATCGATCAGTATGCGTATACAGTTGGTGAATCAGAGCATTTTCATCAGCCATAAAAACTGAGTTTGGATGGGATCATCACAGCTAAAACGAGGACAATGTGACTGGATCTTATGAAGTCTCATACACACCTCAAAAAACACAGCACTTGACCGGTGGGACTAAATGGTACTGGTCCATCAAAAAACCGTCCCGTAACATATATAAAAATGAAAGTTCATACAGCATGAAAACAAGTTTACGGAAACCAGAGAAACAGCAAGTACTCTCTCAGATTAACATAGTATCGTCAACATGAACGTGTGCAAATCAAGACGACTCTAGTTCTTCAGATGTTTTTGATGGCTATGTTAGTATTTGAACCCAGCTGCAGGTGAAATAAGTTGCAGGCTTAAAATAAAGGTAGGTATTCATGAGAATTTATGCTTTATCCAAATTTTTCATGGCCCTTATAGCTTCGACGGTCGTGAGGCAACATAAGACGCTTCGCAACCATTCAATGTTAATTTCCTCAGGACACAATGAATCGCCCCAGTGCCCCATTCTAACGGAAGGGCTTTTCTACAAAATTTGTCTTTTCTACACTCAAAGTGTTACTGACAAAATAAGTTGAGCTTTACTGATCAAGAAAATAAATTCAGTTACATTCCTTCTCCTGGTTGGATTCTTGATTCATCGGTTTTTACAGTCATGTGGCATGAAAAAGCACCTTTAGTGTATATACTATACATAGAGCCCCAAAACAATTTTACTGAGGATCTGTAATATAATGTTGTAAAAATGGCACACGTATAACTCAGCATATCTGCTGGCTCATACACGCAGTGCCATAGGTAAGCTTTAGCAACTTTGTATGAAATACAAGCCTGTCAAACGTGTTCAAGTTCCAGCAAGACCCAACTCATTGATCGCACCAGTCACGTCTGGATTGGCTCAAATATTTCGTGTGACTCTGTAAGATTTGTCTTCCAGCTATACGTGCATATAGTTCAGCCCCCACAGCTTTTGATTTGCAGCTTGTTTCAAAGGAGCAGCAAACTGCATGCAGGTAGTTTTGACGGTGTTAGTGACAGGCGTTTGACGCGTGTACCGCACATATATGAGTTTCGCAAGCAAAACTGGTTAGCGCTTGCGAAGTAATGAATCGAAATGTGTTTACTCAGACGGACTTCTAATCTTGTGGGGCTGTTTTTGTTTTATGTTCTAAGTGAGTGGTTGCTTCATTACTGAAAACTCATTACTCCATCCAATACCATTTAATTACACTGCTTTAGTGTCGACGCTTGGAAAAGCTTTTAGTTAAAATCAGGTTGATAATTGTAGCAAATTAAGCCTTGTTTTTCACGTCCTCTAAACTATTCACACCACGTGCTGCAAACAAGATAGCTATAACTGCCAGGTTAATGACGGGATACCAGAACATCTGAAACAAAATGTAAATGAAAGTGGAATATGCTGTTGTCTAGTAGAAATTATTTAGATTTTCAGCGTGTAGATTTTTAGGATTGCGTCCTCAAAGTTTTAATTAGCTAACTGATTTATTTCCTATAAAAAAATAACTGCGTTGCTCGGACATCCTTGAAGATTGCCACCAAGATGTATCACAGTGTGTTTTCATTGGTTTTGATGGCGTCATTCCCTTGAAAGTTTCACCTACCACCTACAACCCAGGTTTCGTTATGCGTTCTGTAATCATGCCTGCGTTGAGGAAAATATTATAAGGATTATGGTTTGGCGTGCAATAACCCGCTTTTCTTTTATCACAAACATAATCCACTAAGATTAGGGTACAAACAAATTGGAAATCCACATCCCATTCAGGCCAGAATTTGTCACGATATCAGGATGGTCTTTACGTTCCTCATCCCATTCCAAATATATATTAGTTTGACATAGAAACTGCTATATGTTGCACCAACAAGCTTTTCGTTTCGTGCATCGCATCCTATTCTGAGATCTACCCTGACCAGTTTTGACCCGCCATTTTGGCCGGGTCATAACGTTGGTGCTCCAACTACATCAACTCTGTTACAGACTAAAACCAGGGATCTGTTCCAAAGCCAACTGTACCTAGTAGGTTCAGACATACCCGTTTTTATTGGGGAGCAAGCGTCAAAACTAGTTCAGGCAAACATACTAGGAAATGATCGAAGCTTTTTCACTAAAATTTCCACGGCTTTAGAAATCTCAGGGAAACACACTTCAATGAAGCTGCTGTTACCCTGAAAAATGAGGAACTGACGGTCATATGGCACACGTGTAAGGCAACTGTATAGACGCAAAAGTAGCTGCTTTTGCCACCGTCCACATATCTGGTGAAATTAGCTTGAGTTTTGTAACAAACTAAAACCGCTCAAAAAATACATTTCACCGACATTTTCACCAAAAACACCCACCTCTGTGTAGTGGTTACTTCTTTTGTTGTAGGCGTCACATAGTGTACGGAGGTTTCACATAATGTGTGCCACTTTTTAATGTGGGATTCTAGCACGCTAGGAGCGATTTAACTTTACAACCGGACCAATGAAAGCATGTCAATCTTCATACCATGTCGGGTTAAAGTTTCAAATCTACCAAGGAGCGAAACAAAATACTCATAAGGCTGTGGATGCATGGGGCCTTTCAGTGGCAAAGTAGCGACCGCTCGAAAAAAAAACTAGACAGACTGGGGTGGGCGTGTCTAATGAAATAAACATATAGACATTTGTGCGCTCCGAGGATGCGTGTGTGCTTCGAATAGTATTTTGGGAACTAGGTGATGGGCTGAAAAGATGGACATCCATCTGTCATTCAGGCTTATTTAAGTTGTTTGGTGATTTCCGAAGCAGCAGTTTTGTTTGCTTTGTGATTATTCTTGAGTACCTAGTTGGAAACTACACTTAGTTTGTTCTTTACAGCTACCTTTGTCGTGTGACTCGATACAAGTTCGTCGATCCTCATGCGCAGGCATCTTTTCGTTTGTGCTGAAGGCCTGAGTTTCATATTTTATAATCCACATATGCCGTGCTATAAACCCGAAAACAGGGCTTCCGCTCACACCTTATGAATGGAGATTTCCCCTTACTTTGGCGGGTGTCCTCACCTTATATCGGAGTTGCAACGATGAGAATTAGGAAAGATCTGTCAGCTCGTGCAACGACGATAACCGTCAGAGACAATCTAATTCCCACAGTCATATGTGGGAGAAAGATTAATAGTTTATAAGGCCAAGAAGTTCCATCTACATTAGGGAATGCCACAGGAACGTAATCTCAGAATTTAGTTGCTGCTGCAAGAAACCTATCTAAAAGTGATCACTCGGAATCCAGTGTCACAACTTTCAAAAATACGCATCATGTTTGGATGAATGCCGTAAGAGAGCTGATCCGCTAAGTAGCTGGGGTAGTAATGATACTCCGGACCAGACACCTGGACGCTGAGGTTTATTATTGCGGATTTCCAGTCTACGCAGAATACGCACACCTTTCTAATCCTGTGGAGCCGGAAATCAAACCCACTGAAGTCACTTCCTTTAAAGCCTGCCGCAGAGTCCGATGTTGGACCTTAACGATCACCGGAGGTATGTATCCAATGCACTACTTAATAACTGCTTCTGTCTGTGGGATAAACAAACAGATCTCATCGCGCTGGACCTCCTGATCGCGAACACAACTCAACTCGACACAACATTCAAAGCCAAATCAAACTGAACGTTTGTGCACACCGGGGAGCCCGGTGGATCCAAAACGCCGAAGGAACCAAAGATGCTAAAATTCTTGGGAATATTCCTAGGTTTATACACGTGATTCGCCCGACTGATCCCTGAAAGCCTATTGTCAGTAAAACCTTCAGGAACAAAATGGCTCCCCAAGGTTGCACCAGTGCCGGTCTAGCCCATGTTCTTCCAGATGGGATAAAAACGCCGTCCCAGGAAGCTAGGTGTAGAAAAAAATGGCGTTCTTATTGAAAAAGAGACTTTGATTGATTCTACAGGCATCAAATTAACTCCCATTGTGACGAGACTTTTGCCTTTTAACTCTTTTTCATCTTAGGTTGGCATGCGAAACTTCGACCCAGAGGGGTCGAGCAAGATTTTTGTAGCAGCGTGCTGCACTGATCACATCCTTCCACTCCATCGTGTGTTTGACAACGCTATTCTTACAGATGACTCACAATATTGGTGCTCCCTGAATTCAAGGGTACATTTATTCATCTCTGTTGGTCAGTGGTCCTAAATACACTCGTTCAACATGCGACGTTGCAAAAGTGCCCTTGTCCATTTACTTACATACATTTGTGCGCTTAGAAGCTAAGCTCCATAAAACCTTCCGTACAAAAGTACTGCCCGGCAAGGCTATCCACTCCATTGTTGTTTGATGAAATAAAAAAGTCAGCACTGGAAAGTCTTCAAAGCACCAGTGTTCAAATCACAACTGTGAGAAACCGCCCGGTCAAGAGCGCGAAGTCGACATAATCCCCATTTTTTAAGAAAAAAGCCCAGAACTAGGTCTGCTGAATAGACTGACAAACGTAATAGAGTCTTTCTAAATGCAACCTGCACCTACAAAATGCAAAGTCAACCTCCGGACAATGCAATCTACGAATATCCATCCGGCAATCCAAGATGAAAAATTGGAGATCATGAAGAAGTTTACACACACCAGTGGTTGCACCATGCCTAACGAAACTGTCTGAAGAAGTCGTTTGACGAATCTCAAAGTCCCGAATCAATCTTACCAATTTCCATCCTTTTTAGTATCAGCGATGAAATGTCATTGTATGACAAGTGCTGTGCTTACCAGGCTACAGTAAGAGCTTCATTGATGTGTGACTGTGAGTCATCGTTTTGCTGGCAGACTATATGAGGCTTCTTCAGGTTTTTGGCCACCGATGTCGGATATCCTCAACAAAGTCGCAACGAGGTAATTATAGAATAAACATCTGGTTGTGCAGTGAGTACTTTAATCGCACGAGACGTGAAGCGAAATCAGCTACAGTGGGCCGCCCAAGTACAAAGCATACCGTCAACATAAACAAATGCCTGTCACCGTGCTTTCTTCAGAACTGCGCAAGCTGCGAAACTTGTAAAGCGCAACCAGACAGAATAACGTGAAGGAGATTACGGAGTATGTAGCTGTCGCTGTGAGGTGGGCTTCCAGCATATGTTCCTTGTGACCCTCGATGAGACATTGCAGTACACGGCGGCCAACCAGTGTCGGTAGCGCTTATGCTCCCAGTTTCCTACCAGACCAACCGGACGAGCGCATAAAAGTCTAAAATCCTTTTGAAAGGTTCCTTCTTCATCCACTCCTTTTTCCACACCTAAAGCATTCAAATATGGCCTCCTGATTGTGCGAAAGCTGATCGGTAGTGTCAAAAATGAAGCTGCTTCCGCTAATGATTCGTATTTTTACTCAAGTGCTGAAGCCTAAAACACTGATGCAGAACTTTGGTCTGGGCGTAGATAAAACTCCTCTTGTCAGTGTGGACGGAATTACCAGCCTGTTTAACCAGGATGATGTCTGAAATTTCACCGTTGAAGGTATAGTGTGCTAGAATAATTCACCCACTATTTTTTCTTACGTTATAATGCCGAAATTTGGTGTAAACTCTTAAAGAATAATTGTCGTGGTTATTTCAAGCAAAACGCGTAGGTTGAGCGGATTTGCTGGCGAGAACGGTGCAGTATAACAACCAAGAACAAGTTAGGATTTGGACGGCGTTGAGGAGCTTTTGAACGTCTTTCTAAACAGATTGACTATCGATCTTGTTATAGCCGTTTAGAGTCTAAGACGGAAGATTTTCGTTTTCATATCAAGCCACACCAAACATAGAAATATCCTGTAATATTACGTGTATATACACTTATACTGGCCGTTTCTGCCTGGAGACAGGCTACTAAATAAGTGAAAGTTTTATATGACCTACCAGGAACTCGCCAAAATTTAGTATGTTTAATACATTCTTGTTCGTTGCGTCCTTTATATCTAGAAGGAGTTTTATGGTGACTCTGCCAGAAATCTCAAAGGAGACTACGAATGACTTCTTTATTCAGATCTTTTGAGTAAAAGTGCTGCATAAATGCCACAAACAGCTATTGTTCGCCGTGTATTTTACCATCTTCAGCGAATCGAGTGAAGGGTTGCGTAAGCCGCATTAACAGATAGGAGCAGCTCAAATACCACTCTAACATTCCGACGTTTTTTATCTCCTCAGATTTTTCCATGTTTTCTTTATCTTTGTGTTTCCGTCATTTCAAATTGGGCGCAAAAGATAAAGCTCTTCTTGCAAGACATTAATTCTTTGCGTGTAATACGTACTTGTGGCAGCCCAGCTTGGAATGCTGAATGCACCTCTTCAGTAAAGTTCAAGTGGAAGGACTATTTCTGTCCACCATATTGCAAGTTCGCAGACCTCCGTCGAAGGCAGTTATATTATCAACACGACGGTGGTCAAAGATCACCCACTGGCATAACTTACGTTTTCCGGTAACATGGTGTGATGCATGCGCCATTTGGGAATAAGTGCTGTCATTTTGGACCCACAAGTTACATAACTTTGAACATTCATATTGTTGTGCTGATACCTTCTGCCAAAACGTCGTCAAAAATAATGCGCTTTCTCAGATGCGCATACTGTTTGTCGATTTTCGATATTATACTTTAAACTATTGGAAGAATTTTGAAGACTGTAAGCAGCGCGGTATAGAATTGCACCCCATGTGATGACTGAATGTTGTACGCTGTAATAAACTTGCTTAGGTATTTTATAAATGAAACTAGTGTAGTTTGTCCGTTTGAGGTCAAAGTGTTTTTTCCTCTGAGACAAAAATATCGGGGTGTTGAAGAGTTCCGAGTAGTCTCACCATTCACGAAAACATTAGGCAAAACTGGAGGGAGCAGCGTTATTGGACATCTCCGTATGCCTCCCTCTTCTACAATCATTTAACTACCACGGCCCTATTATGAGCCCGAACTTCTGTGTCACATTAGGTTACAGGAAGGCGTAGAAATTAAATTGGTCGGCAAATTCCAGTACAACCTTAAAGCTAATGAAAATTGAGCAGCTCGAAAACTTTCAGAAACCCGTCGTGTTCCGCTTGCTTAGACGTAGCTAGTTTTTTATCCCGCTGTCCAAACATGTAACATATGTTATGGTTCCCCTTAGTACCATTCACTAAGGATGGGCTTTGAGGGCAAGATTTTTTGGATGTTGGGTGGGTGTTTTTTTTGCAATTATGCTTTACACCATGGTCAAAAAGGTCATCCCTGACAGCCAATGTTTAAAACCCTTGTGCGACTCCGAGTGCGCAGTAAAAACCCAACTTACCAAACCGATCCTCACAACTATTCCATGAATGGCAGCAGTCAGCTAAGCCAATACGGCAACCCTATTTATTGGTGGTGTGGTCGCGTATGACACCGAGTAGGACATACTGGGCAAAATGCCTAGTGGTTTTGGATAGTTCGTTATTTCGCAGTTTAGTAAAACAATTTTTATCCGTCGCCCATTCCGCAACATACATCGGGTTATGCAACCACGCTGATGACATAAGGTAGCGGAAAATGTAACACGAGGTACTGAGAGTTGATCTTGGAGGATGGTACTGGAATAGCTAAAATGCTAAGCTAAAATAACAACTTATTTTTTCCTAAAGACATTTCTGAAGGTGTGGAGCATCTACAGGAGGAAATTAATTCTGTGCGAACAACCCTAAAAACAGGCAAGCGTCTTGTGACCTAAAAATTACTGAATAATCTAGAGAAAGCTCAGAACTATGCAACGGAAAAAGTATGCCTTTTGTTTTCAAGCCCCAACTTATTGAATTTAAACCAACTGATTAACTGTTGTATCTTCGAAATCTCGCGATTAGTGATTGGCCAAACCTCACGTATCTAACGAGTTTTAAAATGGAAATGCTGACTCTGAGTACGTTTTTATATTCCGGATATTTCCTTGCAAATAGGAAAACCATTTCTCTAAATAAGCCGATCATCGGGAAACAAATGACTTACAATGTGACAAACAAGCAGGCCCGTATGAACGTCCCCCAACGTATTTCAATTAGTCTGATTAGTTTGTTCAAACAAGTTGCGATTAAAACTTCTGCTTGATTTTTAACATTACAGTAATGAAAATGGGTAGTGTGTGTGCGTCGAAGCACATGCCAATTTTCATCCTTTTCAGTGAATTCCACTTGACTGCATTTTGTGTACAAATTAACTTCGGATACAGGTATTGTATTTGATGTCTTTTCTAATATGTTTCACTGCATGAAGATGGAGTAGGGTGGATGCCATTTAGCTTCCACAGTATTTCAGCATAACCAAAAGTATCAGCCAATACAGTACTTTTCGCCCCGGTATTGTCACGGTCCCAATCTAGATAAGTATGTTGCAGACCAAAGTAATTACCCCTTTTCCATTTAAAAGCCTCATATAAAATCTTTCGCATTCGATCATTTTTGTGGAAGTAGTTCTGTTAGCTAATTAAAATTGCATGCGCCTTACAGTTATCATTCCGGTGTTAAATAATTCAGTTGGTAAGTTAATTTTGCACCCACCTTTTGCAACTCCAGTTCCTCTTTCACGGATGCCACTGCTTCGTTTTGGCGAGGTTATATGAGAAACTTGAAATTACAACATAGGCGATTACTCTTCAGGCCTTTTTTAGAGAACATATGGATGCAAACAAAATGGTGACCAATTATAAGGCTGTGTTATTTCACAGCATGTGTTGTTACTTGCGTATACATTTCTGAGCACCACCAAAAAATTTCAGCAAGGAATTACGCTTTGCATATTGCTTTCTGCTTAAAATCGAGAAAGCCGGTAAATCATTGAGATGTGTTTAAAAAACGACCCAAAAGGAACGGTGGAGGCGCTAAGTACTGTGTCCTTGTTGCAATTGTGCATTTAAGCTTGAATACGGACGTTTTTATTCCTGGCAACATCAAACAAAATCTATCTGTATTGGACCTATTGGTAGAGCCATTGAGAGCAGTTCTATCTCTCTTGGTAACTACCCACACAGAACCCACGAATTACGTCCTGTACCGAGTCGGCGGCAATCCTGAGCAGGGAGACGAACTATCTCCAAGCTTGCTCTTTCGTTAGAATATTTGAAGCAGGTGAAAAAATTCGTAAAACCGCGTTCGATGATGATTAACTTTCATTTGATCCTGAGCAGGAATGTTAGCTAGCATTTACCAATAAGGATCCGGCCAAAATGCCGAATGGTCTGCAAATACGGAACAGCAGAAACACTAAACCATAGAATTGCGTTACGCCGCGTTGCGAGTGCATTCTAGGTGGATGGAAGCTCTCGCTGTTGAAACACTGGTCAAACGTTTTACGATACTGAAAAATGCTGCAGTGTTTAGGGCCAAACTTGTTGCGGAAAAACGTTGTAGAAGTAATAAGCTTAATGAATATTGAGTGATGCACAAAAGGCTCATGTTATTAGATTTAACTCCCTAACGAATTTCAAACAGGTATTCTAAAACCACCAAGCCTATATCCATTGCAATGTTCTTATAACCCCACCGCATCGAAAGTTCCACAACATGTGGTGTAAAGAGTAATTCATCCTACAAATTATCTTAAATCAGGGAGTCGGAAAACTTTCCTGCAGTGGTAACACGAGAGTAACTGATTAAACTGTTTGACATTCACTGTGGTCCTCCAGTTGATTAGCACCATTTGGAATACAATTCTTCACCCCAACTTTCCGGATGCAAACCTTTGATGACAGACAGATAACAGAAAGTTGCAGTGCAACTTATGCAACACAACAAGCAAATATTAATTTGCGATCAGATAGAATAAGAGATAGCCCAGCATCCATGACAGATTAACAAGACTAATTGCCTTAAATTTGTTGGTGGTTTTTATACAGAGGTTGCTCATTTGGTTGCAAATATGACAGTCTCCACACCACACACTAACAATTGTGCTACTATTCTCAACCTACAGGAGTAAACTTGCCCAGAATGTAAAATCAGTAGTAGTGTGGGAAGATATATAAATTTTTATGAGGATTTCACGCTGAAAGTGAAACTAATTATTGTTAAAAAGGCACGAAGAATTTTCATTCTTACTGAGAGCAACAAACATTGCGCACCTCGCAGAATTCTCAAAATTTTAGAACCCGCAATCGCTCTGTATGTAGTTGAAAACCCTGCGGTTTGGGTACGTGGAGCACGTTTCACTTGCCGAAGGTAATCTCCAATGAAAAATCCCAACTCCACTTCCACTGCAAGAATTCGTAAGTAGCTCAACACGTAGCTTTCAACGCATGGCCGTCTGATGCGGATTACCCGATTGGACGATGAGTTAGTTGAGTGGGATGAGCAATACTGATAATTCCAAATAAGTAAGATGCAGCTTTACTGTTTTTACGCCTTTCTCGCGTAATCTAAAACTGATTGTTTTATTCTCCCTGCATGCGCCGTATGAGTCAAATGGTGGTTGTAAGAAAGGCTGTAAGATAGGAACAGAGAAGCAATTATTTCTTTGTGCAATACAACCAGGTAAGTTCTTGCGTAAAGTAAACCATCTCCAGGCTGTAAGCCGTTTATTATTAGGCATAGAATCCAACGCTAAAATGTTGTTTAGAAGTGTTTTCGACAGCTATGCTACCAAAGAATACAAAAGAAAATCCGGAATATTTCGTTGCAGTTTCCTTAGCGGGACTCTGCTTGTCGTTGTGATAATGCTAACCAAAAACCTCGTAAGCACCGTGTCTATGGGTAAATGTAACCCATCATGTGAATTTATTGTTTTGTGCTTTGTCTGCAAATAAGCATAGGCAATTTGCGTATGTGGGTACCAAATTTAACTCCACTTCAATGCAATCAGGAGTAATATACATGTTAAATTATTGGTGATACAAAAACTTTGGTTTCGAAGTTTTCAATACTTCCGGCCGTATTTAAGACTGCAAAATGAGGTTGGTTTACTTAAAAGTAAGGACTGTCCACCCGAATTATTCGGCAGCTGCCTGCATTTGAAAATACTGAGCAACGCAACCAAGTGCACAATTCGATGCAAATTATAGGTCAAAACCTAATTGAATCTGGATAATAATTTCAATATCTAAACATAAACTTTGCCCAACTACATATCTGTGTGCGTGCATATAACTGTCAAATTGCTGTCAAATTTTCAAACAATCACCCGATCACTTGTCGGACATCATTATCACAAGGTAAGGAAAAGATTTTCCCGAACTTATGATTTACACTACTTAGTCAACTGAGTTGTATTAGCCACTGAAGAGAATATTTGTAGCTCGGGTATCGTAGATGATCGATAGTTTGTTCGCTGAGCTAGGAAGTTTGCTTGCAAACGCTATATCATCCATCAAAGGGACACCGTCATTAGGCTGATAGGGAGTGGAATGCAACGTAAAAATTGGGCACTGTTTCTGCATTCGGTTGTGTTACTAACCTAAAGTTGATCTAGGATCACGATTGATTGGTTCTACAGCTCCATTTGCTGGTTTGCCAACCTGCATGTCGCTTGAACGGTAACAGTGTAAGCTTTAAGATTTGCCTTCCTGCTCTAATTATCTGATCGCTGTTGCAGTGTAGCCTGTCCTCGAATTCTCTAAGTTGCACCTTGTGAAATTTGTTGATCTGACTTCAAGAAAGTTCTTGTTCCGTGAATTTTTAATCGACTCTGAGTATTCAGTGGCTTTTGGTGCGCCTTATTCATATTCAACTGAGACACCATTGCAAACAAGCCTCGAATGAATATGCTGGTAAGATTTCATCAAACTTCAACACCCACAGTTGTCCTTTGCAGTATCTGAGTTGACCAACAGTAAACTGATGAGAAAAATAAATAAGCAGAACACGTCTAGTTATCCAGTTTGGGAAACAGACATAGAGGGAGTTGTATGCAGAGCAACACGTAACGTAAACAATGCGTTGACCAGTCGATAGGCATGATGATATAAATAGATGAACAAACACATGGGCTGGCAGAGAGAAATGAACAGACAGACATACAGTTGGGTATCCTTTCAACTGGAGCTAAAACCACTAACGTTGCATCAGTTCCAATCTCAACTCAAGCATAAGTCACTGCTGAACACTGCAAAATGTCCACAGAGAATGTTACCAATTACTTTCGTTACAAATGTGCGACACAAGTAACACAGCGTCGATCAATTAGCAGATCAGCAGCCAATTGTATGACCACAATGAGTGGACTCAGAAGATCTGCTGAAATCAGCATATTCACCGACTAGTCAAGAAATTGTCGATAAAATCCATTAGTGAATACTTCAAATGTAAATTGGTGGTTGGCCCTTATAAAAGACGGCACCACTGAACTTTGCCTCAATTAGGCACGGGTGAATTTGTTCTCATTAAAAATACACACCCGCTTATACTCTATACAGAAAGATGCCCGATCAATTAACAGCCACTAACGATGTTTCACCTTCCGGCTGAATCAGCTTTGACTATGAAGTTTTAAAACATATTCCCAAACACCCGTTTATGTTCAACCGCACGATGCTGGACAAAAAGCCTACTGTGGGTTTTAACCATTTGAAATTTAGTTGAACGCGATGGCGGTGAGCATTGCGTGCATCACACATCTTGTGTGTATTTAATCACGAAAATATAGGAAGCACATGTAAACATTTAAAAATTCTTGAGAATTCGCCACTGATAAGGCTTGCTTTGTACGCGGTCACAGGCGTCAGCGTATGATTGATGAACGTGAACACACTTTAGTAGGAAGACGAGGCGCGTACTCAGCTAATATTTTATGAGTAGATGGATAGATAGATAGA
>SJOL01007058.1:128478-149641 GCA_004794785.1 Opisthorchis felineus
AGATAGATAGACGTATACACAGCCAACTAGAGCGATAGGGAGCTTTCCAGCTATCCTGAGCTTCCAGGCGCTTTTGTTTATCTCACTGCAACTAGCACACGCACAGTTTTCCTAGCAGCTGAGTCTTTTTCCCGATATCTGTAAGGGTTTTCTTTCTTTAAAGGTTTTTTTATTGACTAACCCGTCATGTATTGCAGGCCCTGCTTAAAATAACTGCATATAATCCATTCAAACTCTAGTAACCGTAACCTTGTTCACCGATAAATCACTTGTTATCCTGGAAGTCCGACTACCTGCCTACTACAATCTCACCGCTTTGAACATTTTTCACAACAAATTTAAGAAGAACGATTGTTGAGTTTTCACAGCTGAGTCGTATGCTCATTACTACTCAGTGTATCCGACCTATCTAATAAAATAAATCGAATTACGCAACTCAGTCTGCATCGCCCAATAGCTTTTGGACTCACCAGTCTGGACGCTAAAATATTAGGGGACGTCAAGAAGACCGTCTGCCAGAGGCATTCGAAAATAGAAGAAACCGGTGACGCAAATAAGTGCGCTTGGGCCAACGATTCCCCAACCAGCTGTAATGATATCTCAGGTGTCGAACACAAGTAGAATAGGCTTATCCGAATGCGTGAGGATCGAATGATGGTTAACAAACGTTGATCAATTTCAAGGTTTACACGATGCACTGGATACACGTGTGAAACCAAGAGAAACCCGTAAAGATCCAATGGCCTAGATATTTGGGGCACACAAACAAATATGTACAGAGACTCCAACAGCAGTGGGCCAAATTTGTATGGAGAAACGCAGGCTGCACTCCCTCGACGAACTGTTCGGGCAGCTACTGCTGGCACGATACTCCGTCCAGTTCCGGCAAGGCCCGATCCAACAACTGCTGCAGGCTGGCAGTCAGGCCACATCCAGGTTACACCCTGGCCGTCTTCAACCGCTTCATATGCTCTTGGTGGTCGGCCGGTGTGTCGAACTCCGCTGCAAGAGATTCCTTTGCGGCGGCCTAGTCCATCTTGCGAGGGTATCTTCTGGCCACACCCACGGCCGCCTTCGCCCGGCCTCTGAGGAGGGTCTTCAGTGCCGCCATTTTACCCCCGTCGATCTCCTGTCCAGCAGATTCCGGCAGATCCTCGAAATCCTCCAGGAAGGTCCGCACATCCACATCCTCAGAAGGTTGTGGCCACGGGATCTTCATCCTTATCCTGGTTACGGCAACAAAATGTAAGGAGCAGAGCCCTTCGCTGCGGAGCTGTTTATTAGAAAAACGACAAATAAACAGTTGGAAACTATTGGACAGGAAAGTCAAACTCTCATTTGCATGTTGATTTTTAAAACTGAATATCCGTCTTCTTCTCGAACGCGTCTTCTTGAACTCTCCCGGATATTCATTGACTATCAAGCAATTGCATACAAAAATTGCAAAGTAGTTCTACAAATTCCGTAACAAATCCCACCTTCCATGAGATCCGGTCGCAGGTACGAGGACACACATACTACTCGCATGCCTCATCAGTAGTATCCACCGTTACACCCGCAGCCAATGCGGTCTCAAAAATCCGAGACATGGTCCCCGCTGCCAGCGGATACGTGCAACACTTGAACTGATATTCGACTCCGCCCATTTCATACCTCACTGAAATTTGTGCCGACCTGTGAGGTACGATTACCAGAGGGCCCGCACCACATTCCTGGGTTGAATTCAAGCCGCACAAACATGAATACTACATGTAAATACCTGTCCTGAGGCTAAGTAACCAAAACAAACACAGCATACCTGGTCATATTTTGGCTTTTCATGCGGGTGTTTCCAAATATTGAGCAAATTCCTGTACCTCTCTCATTTCTGTCTCCACACCTAGACAGGCCTGAATAGCTCACGTAAGTTTTGAGCATGAGATCGACAAAGCCATACTGTGCATCACAACTGTAGGGTAGGGACGAAAACACTATGCTGATAAATCTGTTATTTTCCAACCTAATTCCTTGTGCGTTTGAAACGTAACGTACAACTACATGTAAATATAAACAAACGAATCCTGGAAGAATGTCACTATAAGTAGAAAATATCAGAGAAATCAATCAAAGAGAGGAAATTGAGGTCGCAGTTCCTACTAGCGTCAAACACGCCGATTACAAGAGAATCCCTTAATCCAGTACTCCTGAGCCCACAATTATTCACCCATGAGAAATCACTGACTAGCTTCAATTGCTCGCGATCCCCGTTACCATCACCTACCATCAACGGTTGCAGATCCAGGTAAGTAAATTTTGTAAACTGCTCCGACTTCTAATTTTTCATAGAACACTTATGACCTCGTTCGCCACAGGTCTGTAAGGTTGTTAACCTAATCGAAATCGTGTATCACAAGTAAAGCAGTGTTGGTTAAACATCTGACTGATTACTGTTCATATGCAGCTGAAACACCGACTTCTTCATCGGTTCAAATCAGGGTTTGATTGGAGTGTTTTGAGAAATCTCCACCTCGCCACACTGTATTCACTAGATTTATTTGTTTGAACGACAAGTTCAAGTTGACACAGGATTTCAACTACTGCCTACAATGACGCATATTCAAATAACTATGTGGTTTGTACAAAAGCAAACTAAACATACATCCCGGCTACAGTGACTCCCGATAATTTAGCGTCGGTAAAATTGGCTTGCAACTAAAATCAGCAAACTGTTATAACTTTGCCAAAAACCAGGGGGATAATCATGATTATCCAATGAGACAAAACATCCCAACGGGTACAGAGGAAGATGCAGCTCCAAAATGATAACAAGAGCCCAACTACATTTTATGACAGATGCCAGATTTGAAATGCTTACATGTACTTACGCACTCGTATTCTGTAGTAACACCATGCAGTCCACGTCGTGTGAGAGTCACAAATCACCGAGCACACGCAGCACAATTTTCCTTCTGTAGGCTGCTGGATTCGTATGATAATATCGTTGGCATGTGGCCGTGCTCTAGGTTGAGCTCTGGCAAAGGCAACCAGTGACAGTGTGTCAATATATGGGCTATTTAGTCGTAACTGCAATCTAATTGACTCTTTACATATCATCGTCTGGTTCATTTCGTATGCACCCATTCTCATACCCAAGTTTTCTGTATCACCAAATATCGGACACTGTTTCAGGTCTAAAATTAGCTCATTGAGTAAATCCACATATAACGTATAATGTTTTGGAGTGGAACAACCTTACCAGGTAAGATGAGAGAATGATTAATTAATTAATCTTCTGAGAAGGTGTGTCAGGTTGGAAGTCATAGTCGACTTATGGAAGTTTGCGCCCATGGATTGAATGTTGTTTTGATAATCGCACTCAAATCAAACTGAATCAGATAAGAATTAGTATGGCACCCCTGAGTCGGTGGTTAAAATTTTGCCTTTGAAGTATACGACTACTTGATAATGATGTGTGCATATTTACTCCCGAAACCCATACTTCCTGATCTAAAAGTTGTAAACATGCTCAAAGCAGTGTGCACTATTTTAGGGACGCACGTGAATTTTGTCTTGACATCATCCACGTTTCCGAAATGAAATTCCAGCCGTAATTTTCGAAATTTCCCTTGAATCCAACATTCAGTCAAGTCTGGATGAGTGCACTAAAATATTTACGTAACACTGGGGCACAAATTGGTGCGGAGACTGACGTGCAGGTCACTACTGACAAAACCGAAAACGCTAGTCTCCTCGGCCAAAGAAACAGTTCCAACTCTACCTCAAAAACTTTCAATTTAACCTCCAATCGGGAAAAACACCACTACATATCTGCTTGCTTTTTGTTTGGAAAGATTTCATTAGCCATATACGAGCAACACAAAGACAAATGACCAAAACATATATGTGAGAAAATTGACGCTGCTCCGATGGAAACTGGTGGAGTGAAAAGAAAGGCGGCAAGTTTTGGTGGGGTCCTCACCGCTGTCAACAATACACAATTCCTAATTATCCGAAATTTCAACACTAGTTGGAGAAGGCAGTACGTAACTATTTCCAATTACTTTACACAGCACTTAACGTATGCAACTAGGAAAACACGGCATATGCCACAGTATTCTTAGCATTATTGGGTTGATCAAGTAGGTCTCTCTGAACATATATGGAAAACTCGCTCGAATGTACAGCGCTGACGTGTCACATATGTAGATGCGAGATACAAATCACAAACTACACAAAAGCAGCACATTTCGAATCAGCTATATAATATCCAAGGCAAAAGAGAACATCCTACTGCGTCGCATTCATGCCACGACAGAAATTGTCGCCAATAGCTGGTGCAGCCAAAACAAGTTTCTGCAGATTGCCAGTTTCACTGGTCCTCACAAGCACCCATGCGCTGTTGTACGTACAAGCTACAACCAAAGATACGACATCGGAATTGAGCGCACAATATGCAAACACCTCGTGCGGCCAAAACTGCTTGCAGCTTCCAACCGCGATCGTTTGACGCACCAGCGTGGATCAGCAAGCCCTTATTTCCATTTTACATGCAGCATCACTCTGCATGAGCTTATGTAGGAAATCGGCCAAGAAAACAGTCTATCTGGCCGTTTAGTATGGTATCGATTTCTCGAAAGCTACGACATTTTCACGTTTGCCGCTTCATAGTGTAAAATGTCCATATATAGTGTACAAGTTCATGTATAAAGCAACCTATCTTCATTGGTGAGCGAACGTGAGTGAATTTTCAAGGTCAGTGGACATCATCGACTGTGAATACGTTGCCTAACGTGATAAGAAATCGCGCATTGCTGAACCAGGTAACTCAATTACAATGACGGAACTTCTCAAGTAGTTTTTGCAGCTGAAATAATTCCCCCAACATTCTGGAATGTACATGGTACTCGTGGATGACATATGCGGGGATGTCATTCATGTAAACTATTTTCGCTCGATAATTTCTGTTACCAGTTATAATTGCGTAACCCGCGTTCATTGTTGGCGAAAAATCGTGCAAGTTTGTTGGTAAACTACAGTGTTCCATTTTAGCTCGCGAGGTATGCCAGGAAGACCATGACATGGAACCTACGTCGATCATAGCGGACAGCTGAAGGAACCTAGCCGACGCATACGACCAACATGCGGCTAGGGGTCCACGATGCCTTCTCACGGCTGTAGAGTGGTTCCTCCTTGGACCCGAAAACACGGACACACAGAGACTTCCGGGATACCGTGCTGGGATTCTGCGCTTCGGTCCAGGTCAACATCGTAGGACGGCCTCTTTGCGGACCGGGTAGCAAGCGCACCTTTGCGTTTTCTGGACGGGCCGGGGGCTAAGAGTCAAAAGTAACTTATTCTTCTGTGGACTCACCTTTGGGACAAGCCTGAGGGGTATCACTGCACAGCGGGCCAGGTTCACCATCACAACAGTCGGCGTGATATGATACGCGATCCGTTGCATACCGGCGGTCACTGATAGTAGTCGTAGTGGTAGTCACAGAGCACACAGAAGCCCAAGTCTGTGTCCCTAGACCGCCATCTGGGTTGAGGTGCAGTATCATCGACCACCGATGGAAAGCCGTCAGTTGCATACTTTGCGCCTTGACGCAGCAAGATTTTTCCCTGAACAATCAGTTGCTTAAGGATGGCTGTGGCCCTCCTGGGTTCAAGCTTCTGAAGCTTATCAACCACTCGGTTCAATTGTTTACGAAGACCGTCCAAAGCAGTCGGCGGTGGTTTGGGAACAAGTGTAAGGGGTACACCTCTTTCCGGTGGGTTGTAATCCGACAGTCACCATTGGTGGATTGGGAAGCAAGCTAGGAAAAAATCTATGAAGAATATTTCTTACTGCTTGGAACCGACTGATCTCTAAATGCAGAGAACAAAGGTATGCAGGGGAGCCACATCGCCTGTTAGAAGGGGCATGTGCATTCTCCAGCACAGATGTCAACCGTCTGTGAGCACCTGCGTGTTTGCACCACAAACTATAAGTTAGTTAACGCAGGTTGGCCTCACATTATTTGTTCCAACACTATCATAATGCAGCCTTGGCGGTCGCGGCCCCAAGTACCTCAAAACGGGAGAACATGCATACGTAGTCATTCGCCAGACCACGTTCCGAACGTAGCTGCCACCCTCCAGGATTTGCTGTCGGTCACAATGATACGACGTATGCATCTCGAATTCTCGCATGAGCCACTTGGCGTGCCGGGACACCTTTTGTACGGATCACTCTAGTGTGTCGTAGTGGTGCTCCCGGTCTTCAAAACGGCTGTTCGCATTCTCCAGACGGTTGTTGGCCACATTACCAAAGTGAGCCATTCCGGATTGTGCCTGTACGGCCCATTTTCGGCTCATGTACAACCAGCGGGCCGTGAGATAAGAGACAAATCGTGGATCCGTGTGGCGCAGAAGTTGCAGATCTTGCCGGAATCTGTGTGCTTGTATTACGATAAGCAAAAAACCTACTATACGGCGTTGTCCAGGCGATCCATGCGGTGGAATACGTGAAGGCTGTTCACAAAGTGTCTATGACCATAAATACATGGATACACACGTGCTTCCTGATAGATTTTCTGATAGATGTTTTGATATGAAAGTAGCACGGCATTACATCGCAGCCGCACACGACTCTTTCAACCCGCGCCTGCGCCGCCAGCTTATCCATGACAAAAGTCCTAACTGGATACTGCTCCCCCATCTTCCCTTGAACGCGTCGAAAATTTTACGCATGGGAGCACAAACTCTTCACTCTCCACGAACGCATGCATAACCGGACGGTCGGTACCCATTCGGTTATCAGGGAGGTATACAGCTTGTATCTACAGGCCGAATGTTAGATGCTTTAAAAAAAACTTACCGAAAACGGTTGGTTGCATGCGTCCCGTCTACATTAACTACATATGGAAAGCGTCGGAGCAACACTGCTGCCATCGGGAGAAGCATATGTGGCTATAATGACTTTCCTCTGATTGCCACACAAGCACGCGTCCGGTCTCCCAAAGTTTTGCCAGGACCGAAGGCATATCCTCTGCCACAATAAAACCCGACTACGCTGCACCTACTCAACGTAGCCGGTCGACACTCCGGTGGTATTTGCATATATCCCGAGTAGTAAAAATCTTGCCGAATTCGTCGGCCACAAACTGCCGCACCTCACACGACGGCGTTCTATATTTCAGAAGGGCCCTGCAGGTGCCCAACTCGCCTTCGGTTAGCCGTGGATTAACCGGAAGCCGATCGTACAAAAACTTTGACAACTTATGGTTGCGTTCGAGAAAATGAGAGGTGACGACGAATGGTTCCTTTGCCTCCGCAGACAAAACCACACTGGATAGACGGTGCTTCGCGTACTGTTTTTTTATTACAAAACAGGCCCAGCTTACTAGCTTCTCCGGATTCCCTGACTCTCCGATGTTCTTGGAGGTCGCCTGCTGCATTTGTAGTAAACCCGTTCGTAACGCAAAACAGCGTTGGTGCTTCGATTACTGGATGAACGCACAAATACCACAGAGTTATCCTTAATGTGTTGCTTTAAGGCCTTCTCAAAGGCCGCGAAGGATGAAAAGGATACAGCCCCAAATTTCTCAACAAACGGATGTGAAGCCACTTCCGAAGCCATATCACAGCAAGTTCAAAGTCGAATGTCTGCCAAAACTTTCGAAAGGAGATTAATTCAAACAAATCGCAGGAAATGACGAAAGATGAAAAAGATTTTTAGTCTGAGCACATATACAATAAAATGCAACATTTTGGCGTAAAAATGTTTAATTTAACCCTGAGGGTTTTGCAGAAAAAAGCTTTGTGCGTCCAATGCGTAGCGTGTAATCTTTGGGGCTCCTTGGCCGCACAATACTCTTAGCTGGAAAACTTTTGCGAATGGGCGAAAACTTTTTGCACCAAAATGTTGCATTTTGTTGCTTATGTGCTCACACCAAGAACCATTTTAATCTATTTTCATGTTTTTGCAGCTCACCATAGTTCATTGTCCACTTAAGCAATCATAACTCTGGCGGAAAAACTCTGGTGGAATAATTTCCTAGCATCACTGAGACCCCGGGATGCTTAGATAGGGCTCAAAAATTTGGACTGGTATTCTGAACCCATCTGCCTGTCTGTTTTAGTCCATCATGGACACGTCGTAGCTCTCGAAGATTCAGTTGCATTGTGCGAATACTGAGCGCCGTACCTGTTAGCTCGCCTCTAATGTATGAATAAATGCCTGCTTGATTTGGGCCGACCACTAGAACCACAACAAAATTATTCTCGCCGAAACTATAGGGTTTTCGAATTTGCGACTTTTACGGAGATTTAGACCAATCCGTTTGCACCTTCCGGTGGTATATTGCTGATAGCATTTTGTTTAAGTGAGCGAAATGTCAAGGTCACGAACTATCACCGATTCGCATTATGTTACTGGTTTTTGAGGGATGATTCCCGAAATCGCACTTTAGCATATTTTGGAGTTCTTCGGTGTTCTTTAGGAATGAAGTAACGCTACGGAATTCCTAATTTAAACACTACCCAGGAAAGTCTGTCATTGACGCTTGTTTGCTTTATACTCCTCAGATTTAACAAATGATATTATCTCTTTCTGCGAACTTCGTCACAACACATTTTCCCATGGAGCTCAGCTTCCGGTAAGTACAGCGTTGTTAGACAAAAGCATGAGTTGTGCAGTGGAGATGGGAGGGCTATCTCTGTGGATGATCTCCTTTCCCAGATATGCATAACAAGCCGGTGGACAATACAGCGTCAGGAGATAACTGTAGGTAAATTACCAACAAAATAGTATCACTTCTATTAGGAATATGACGCTCCATAGGTGAAATAAGTCGTAAAGCGGTCACCATGATAACGGTAGTCGTTGCCACTCACTTCTACTACTTATCGTAACTGCTAGGCCCGTGTCTATGTGTGACGCTGATTATGAGGCCTCACCTATGCACGGTAACCTAATCCAATGGCCAACGACTGCCCTTGTGTACATCGATGATGTGATAGCATGTTTCGGCAAACATATGCATTATGGGACGTAGCGAAGTTAAAGCTAAATAGGGGTGCATACTAGTCAGTGGTAAGAACAAGTGGTATAGACTCGATCCATAGGATAGAAGGACCGCAACTAAAAAAAACTCATGCTTTATTCTGACTAACCTTATGATCGTGCCTGACGGTATACCACCCACCAGATGGGAATAAACATTATTATTACCTTACACTTTGTGGATGCAAAGTGCATAATAAAGGACGGGATGACTTGGATCAGTTCGTCCAAAAACACCTGCGCCTTTTCCTCCTCTTCGAAGATGAGAACTATGTCTGCATATTACAGATCGACAAGATTTTCGTCAGAATACATTTGAAAACCGGGGTTCAGAAGACATTTCAGCATTCTTCTCATTATCTCATCGATCACGAAATTAAGTAGGAATGGAGAGTGCTGAACTTCACAATCCGCCTTCTTCAATGCAGGAAGGGAAAACTAAAATGGAAGCAACTTTCGTCGGACGCCTGTGTTTCCGGTATGAGCTTGCCCTGGTTGTAGCATGTATCCCCGACAATCCCCCTATAAATCGAAAAATTCACTGATGGCAGAGCTAAAAATGTCAACGGAGACTCATTAAATGGACGCGGTATTACGCCTCAGAGATAACTCGTCTTGCGAAGCTCCACGCTTTTCTTTAGACTGTAACTACGCCATTCTGAGATCACCTCATCTTAAAAACACGCAACACCACCAGACATTTCACGTCTTTCTCTGATCTCATGTCCCAGGACGCTCCAATCCACCTTAGTTGAGCGCAGCTCAGCCAATGCACGTCCCTCATAATCACATGTACCCGCACCCGTTCGCATTGATCGCATACCTATTATTTACACTTGCATGTCGATTACCGCTTTTGAAATTGGGCAGTGTCGCCTCACTGCAGTAGTTAAAGATTGTTGCTACTTTTGGCTGCCTGCTATTTCGAGCCGCAGTCTAACTCGTACCATAGTGCCCACTACCAGAAATTTCCGACACTTTTTCCAATTTTGGATCTCTTACTGCCTCGTTTGAATAGGAGCAATGAACCACAATGGCCCCCGACGGACCCAAGAATATCCTTGAAGAATACTGGTCTTAATTTGACACGATTCCTTGACCAATCCTAGTTACCACGGGAACCCCAACTGACTCACCCAGGATGTTCATATACGGCGCTGTCCACGAGCTCAAGTACGGCGTCGCGATGAGGTACCGCGATTGCCATACCTAGTATGATGGATTGTCCGTAGTTCAACATATCCCCAATATTTCCGGACCGATGGATATATGCGCCCACAAGACCGTCCCAATCCGTTGAATCTGTTCCAGAACTTCAGTGCACTGGCAATCCTATTGATGAGAAAGAAGAAATATAGATACAGAGATACATGATAGATAGACAGATAGATAGATAGATAGATAGATAGATAGATAGATAGAAAGATAGATAGATAGATAGATAGATAGATAGAAAGATAGATAGATAGATAGATGGATAGATAGATAGATAGATAGATAGATAGATAGATAGATAGATAGATGGATAGATAGATAGATAGATAGATACTTTCATACATAGATGTATTGATTGCTATTTAGTTAGATACATGTATTGACCACTGGAGCTGCAGTTATCGTGATAGGTAATAAAATAGATGCACGTCCCGGCTTTTTCCTTAATCCTCACTGCAATCCATTCACGCGCAATTATCCTCCCACCTGGGATATTTACCGGAGAGACGAAAGGGTTGTTTGTCTAACCAGTGATTATATTATTATCTGACCCACCATTGTTCACCCTTCTTGCTCACGAAAGCCGCATATAACCCATTCAACATCCAGTTTGTCTAAACAGTAATTTTGGTCATCACTGAATCACTGGCTAATTCTGGACGTCCGACTACCTGCTTACTAAAATCTTCCCGCTGCTTACTTTTGTCACCACACATTTTAGAAGAACGTATGTTCAGTTTTTTCAGCTGCACCTTGTTCTAATTACTAAACAGTGTATCCAACCCATCTCCTCACAAACTGGATATTTGCTTGATACATGAACTGCCAATTTGCCTATTAGCTAAACGCATAGGACCAAAGTAGATTTTGAAGATTTGTGACACCGGCAACCATATCGAGGTGAACCTCTAGCATTTAATCAGAGGCTTGGATATCCTTCTGAATCTAGTAAAACGAAATATTCTTGCTCGAAAACAAGCAACCACTAGTGAGTCATTCCACAATTATTTTGTTTTGACAGTAATTTTGATCATCGATGAATCACTGACTAATCCTGGAAGTCTGACTACAAGCTCGCTACAATCCCACCGCTTTTGCCACCTTTCACAACACAATTTAGTGGAAAGTATTTGCAGTTTTCTCAGCTGCTCCGTTTTCTCATTACTACGCAGTGTGTCCAATCTATTTAAGAAAACAACTAGAAATACGCAACTCAGACTGCATCGCCTAACTGCTTTTGAACTCAGCAGTCTGGACGCTAAAATACTGGGGGACGTCGAGCTGACCGTTTGCCAGACACATTTCGAAGCTATTCAAAACGACGAATTCCGAATCAGCGCCAAAATTTGGTCAATTATAATTTTGGTAACCACCCCTCACACAATTGTGAGGATAGATGAATAGGAAACATCAACAGCAACCTCGATTCCTCATTCAGCCTACTTGTCATTTGAAAGCTGGGTTCGACTTGTCACCCATAGTTGAGTTTAAAGTGCTCAACTGCCACACAGGGTGGTGCGTGGTGAAATATTTCTGCATAGAGTTCGGGTGCAGAATAGTGATGATTTCCACCAAGATTTCGCCTGCACAATATTTGAGTCTAAATGCACATGTTCGAACTACGATTCGAACAATTCGGACTATCTGTATCAAGGCATTTCGAAGCACAAACGTGCATAGTCATTGTCTTGCTGCTGATTTTTTTAAATTCCTCTACATGTCTCTTTTTAAATTGAGTGGTTGTTTGGAAATCATCCTCACTATAATAAATGTGTCTGTTCTAGCCTACGTTCTCGACTGTCTTTCGTGCATTTGATCTCCCAATTTTCTGAAAGTGTTGCGGATGTGGCGTTGCAAGCACCCTCCCAGCGTTGGATTGGTTGTATTCTAACCCAAAATATTAATGCTTTAGTTCGTTCACAGTTTCCATTTTCACTTAGTTTCCAACCTCATGTTTATAACTTTTATGGTTCGTTGTTTAAACTATCGGCTGTCTATTGTTTACAGTCTTCCTGTGATTATCATGGTTGGCCCGGATTTAGAATGAGGCTTAGCAGATTGGGTGTCTATGTGGTTCAATCCAAGCTCATCTCAACTCCAATCACTGGAATGTCCAGTCGGAATAGAAATAGGAAACAATTAGATGACAGCCAACCAAACCAGTTGAGCCAAAACACAAAGTGACACAGCTCACTAGTGGACCAAACAAGCAAAGATAATGATCAGCTCTAACGAGCAAACTCGACGCATGGAAATCAGATAAGAACTCAACAGATTTCCCCATTTCGGATATCACTTGAGGTGCATACAAATTATTTTCAGTTGCCGAAGTGTATATATTTGTGTGTGTGTGTGTGAAATGCTAGAAATTAAACATTAAAGTTCCTACCGAATATCTGGGCAAATTACCACAAACCGGGACTCCTCATTCACCTAGTGTCCATCCTACACACGGCTCATCTCACGGAACTCTGTTAAGCAAAGTGTATTCTAACATGCGATTTACATGCACAACAATACACCAGGAACTAATAGTGTCGCCTAAATGCCAGACAGCTACTTGGGAAGTAAGCGTTGGTAAAATTGGGCGGAAAAGAGAAGCGTAGTACTTAGTAAAGGGACGGACATTGTCCTCATGATAAGGCATTAACAGTAAGGTGCATACTAGTGCCTGCGTACGCACCGTCTTGTTGCGTACTGGCTGTAACCAGCTAACCCTTGCAGTGCTACGGTGACACCGGTGCCAAAAGCTTGAAGACTTTTGAAGATCTCATGTCGGAGGGTCAAGTCTCATTACCACAAAGTAATATCGGCCTAATAGTTGCCTTTCCCACACAACTCCTCAGCCTCATCGAAATTTGTTTCTAGGGCCATGAAAGACACTATTTGGTGAGCGCTGCAGGTTATTTCGCTGCCTGCGCATTACCATACGCTTTTGCGGTACAATTACAGCATATTAATATGTGTGGGATTATTGCCTACCTTTTTCCCCAGCTGAGTGTTAGATAGCCAAGATATGAACGCCCAATAATCATTGCCTGTGTTGTCCAGAGGGTAAGGCACGGACAAAGAACTTGAGCACCCATAAATGTCTGCCGAAGTTATGTATGGTTTTTCTTTAAAAAATATAAAACTGAAGATTGTAGAATGATCTGTTAAGACCCACTTCTTACTGAAAGATCAACGCATATTAGAAGACTTCGGAGTGCTGTCTTGATTCAGCCCTTGCCGATACTGATTTCCAAAATTTAACACATCAAAATTGCCGCGGTTTATGAACCATTTTATTTTTTTCTGCAGTAACCACGATGACAGCTACAACAAACGGTAGGTAAACTGAATAGTATGTACAGTATTGGTATCGATACCAGCAGTTGTTGGATCTAGTGATCACAAAACGGTTTAGCACCACTTGTCGGAATCAGTGACCTCTCGATAGAAGGTTTTTCCATGTTCTTCGTGTTATCAAATGAATTGGAGACTTGTAAAACGACCAGTTAAATATAAAAGCCTGTGACCAGTATGAATCCTGTGGGATTAGTTGGACCGTTGAATTGCTACGTGATGGGCGGACCAACACAGGCAGTAAGGGACGAAAGTCAGTGCTCACTCCATACTCCACCTCGTACACGTTCTGATCGTAACAATTTCAAAGAATCCGCCGAAACAGGCGAGACACGCAGGACACGCAGGACACTGTGGCCTTACATTAGGTTCTTGTACAAATGAGTAGTTTAGAACAAGCAGTTGCACATGAGGGGCAAATCCCTTTGTGCTACAGGTGTCCTGGTTTTTTTACTAGAACGATTTTTTTCTCTCAGTGTACATACAAGTTATCGGATTCCGTATGAAACTCTGTAAAATAATGGAATGGTACACCTACTTTAGAGAGTTAGGCATCACTTAAGATACCCATATAATTTTGGGATGTCTTTTAACTAATCAACGGCACACATAGCTTTAATGAATCCATAACAATAATGGGGCTACCTGACCTATGAACCCTTGTCTAGTTTCCTCATATTACGAGTCAGCGTAGAAAAATATTGAAACATGTCAATGAACGATCCCGAATCTCTCGGTTTTCGAGACACTCTCACCGAGTGTGACTCCTACTTGGCGGACTGTGTCCGTTTTGAATCTGCTCAAATCTGACGATGTATGCCAAGTAACGCAGTCACAAACTTCATGTTCCAGTGTAGACATTCGCTAGTAAGAATTGCGGTCTACTATATGAACTTACTTGAAAATAAGATATTCGGAGAGACAAAACGGGCTCCCGACAAGAATTTGGTCTACGCTCATATTTTGGTTTAAGTGAAGGCAAGATAGAAACCTTCTACCTTACAATCCAGCTGCAAAACAGTATCAGACGGTTTCAACCACAGACAATTTTTTTTGAGGTGCTCATGGAAGCAGCATCCGTTATGTGGAATGTGATAGAAACACAGCCCTATAACGACGAATGAAACACATTTCCTGTCAGAACAAATAGCCTTGTCCACAATTGTTCCAATATGGAATATGTAGATAATTTTCCCAAGCAAGTAAACACAGTCTCCAGGATGGCACACCAAAACGTTCTCAGTAGACAATCAAAAGTGGCATATATTCTCCTCGATCAAAACGACCAAAATGATCTTGCACATTACTTCCACATGCTATAACCAAGTTGTGCTTCTTACTTCAGCGACTGCCCCGATGATAACCCAAGAGTTTGCGGCTATTTGTGGAGGTTTGTTTGTGACACTTCTTTTGGTAAGTACTGTTATGTCAGCCGGAAATAAACAGAAAACCCCTTCTTGCCTCCGTCATTTCTTGAGAATACTCGGTAGAAAACGACGTGCATACCATGCATGAGGCTTTCAAATGTTAAAAAAGCAGCCGATGATTACATCTTGTCGTTTGGTTGATCCGGACACCGCAAGATAGGGAAATACAATCCAACGGAGCCGACTTGCTTGTCATGGCAGATATAGCAGCCACATTAAGGGCTCAAGCAGCCGGCATTCAAACTAATGCTGATATTTTATTAGTCGGGAGGGTGAGACTAATTTACTGTAGTGTGCCTGACAAGACTGGTGCCAAATCTTGTCGGAATAGAGGTTGTTTCAACATGTAGTGCTGTGTCAGTTGTCAGTTGACTGATCTTTCCTGGTAGGCGAAAGAGACTAGCTGCATCGTTTGTATGGAGCTAACACGTAAAGAATCAATAAAAACAAAATACTCTCATAGTAACTCTCTTACCTAGCAGAACTTGCAGTACAGTATTGAATCACTGGAATTCAGTTCATGTGATGTTAACGTGACTCAGGATAAACAGGTGCTCCTTCCGTCATGTTTCTTGCCTTCGGTCAGTTTTAGTGGTGTGTGTATAACTGCAACTTCATCCACTAGACAAAACAACTTACACATGCAGTCAAAACCGACCAAAAGCCTGGTTGGTGGTTAAGAGGGTATCTAATTAATTTGGTAGCTTTGAAAATATGACCTTGTTGCTTTTTAGCCGCTAGAACCGTGCTTTTTCTGTCTCGCCACAGGAAGACTTTGAGCAACTTAGACACTGCCACACTACCTACAGTAAAATGCCCTCCTGTTGTATGGACCAAAGTTTGAGATAAATCACGCTTTTGTAGCATACAATGAGTCTTTAAATTTCATGTAAAATCCAGTCCTGATTGGCACCATCAGTAATCTCGTCAATCAAAACGTCAAAAAGAACTTTGTTTTCAACAGTAAATTCACATGCAGGGGCCATATGTTAGTGTGATGTGTAAATGGGTCAATGTCCATCCCAAATACATTTTGTCATCCTAATATCATTCATACAATAACAATAAAGTCATTTCCTGACAACTGCTTAATTTTCGCTGAAAATGCTTGTCAATATGAATCTCAAATATTCGCCATTAACTTGCTCCAGCTTGTAACTTTGGGAGCAAAATTTAATGTCTTGTTGTAAGTTTAAATGAACCCCAAAGGATGTATGTTGGTAGATTGGCCAGACCTCGGTGAGCCCACGTGATCACCAAAAATGTCAGCAGATTCTGTACGGCGGGCACTTTCGAAAACTGAATGCACATCAGCCGAAGACTTGGTTTGCTGAGAAACATCACTGTTGAGTGGGGGCGAGATGAATTAGTGGTTAGAGTGCGAATTTACTGACCGGAAGGTCCGTGGATCAAACCCGAATTCTGCCTCTCGACTTCTTCTGTCTAGGCTTGGGCGACCTGGCAGTATCCCAGCCCTCGTGCTTCCTTCGGGTGGCATGGCAGCTAGGCACCAAAAGGGTGCTACAGTTGAACGATTATTATTATATTATTATCACCGTTGAGTGCAAGTTCACAGGTACACTTCATCCTTTGGGTAACAGCAGCTCAGACAGGTTTAGGAATATCCATCAGCCACGTGGCTAAGCTGTAACAATTCGAAGCACTCATGGCTAGGACGAACTAGCAAGTGTTGTGCTTTCGTAAAAGATCCAGAATCTGAGACGCATGGTAACTGACAGGTTGATGAATTTTCAACAAGGAAGTTATTCCAAAGCATTGCGGACAACCGTGTCGTTCCAGTGACAAAAATGATGAAGGTACTTTATTGACCAGCACCAGTGGAATGCATAATGATCTGAAATGTGACTCTTCTCATCTTAGGTGATCTGATGCTTACTGTGAAGCTACTGAATTCAGCTACAAGAACATCCACGAACAGAGGGGTTTGTATGTCTCTCGAAATGGTGAAGGCGTTCGATCTGGACATGAAGAAATTAGCTGCATGTTTCTTGAAACGCGCAGTACAGCAGGAGTAGAAGGTAGTAGCAATACTGGCGCCATTTGAAATACTTTTGTGGGCCCTAAAATTTCAACTTAGATGGTCCTCCCAAGGGGTCGAATGATTTAATTTTCACCAGGTTTGTCATCTTTGCTGAGACAATGTAGCAGTAAATTCGAATGTCTTTTTGAATGTAATACACACTAGTGACTTCCTAAAAAGGGAGACAGCAAAACACACTAGGGGAGATATCTTACTAAGATGCATGGTGTATTTGTGGCTTGATGTTTACCCAACAACTTAACCCTGAAGCTACATGTAACTCTTCTGTCGTTGAAAATATGCACGAAGTTATATATAATGCATGCAGTGTATCAAGAGCCTCAAACTTTAGTACCGACAGCCCCAGGTTTTTATACCGCTTTTTTGGTTGCACAAATGTACTTGACTTGGACCTGCTGCTATATAAACTACCTTATCTCTAAAGCGAACCCTTCATCCAATACTACACACTCGAAACTCTGCCCTGTGCCTGGCTAATAAATTTATCCCGTGGTATGACCCCCCCCCGATGTTACAAACAACTGGCATTTGTCTCCCTTATACCGTTTTAGCTGTCACATTCTTGTCACAGCCGGATGAAAATGTATGACTAAAAATCCAACACACGCGCATTGACACAGTGACAAACGAGAACTACAGGGGTTGTTGCATCAAGCCTTTCATCTTAATCTATTTTTACCTTATTACGGTTTCACCAAATTACAGCATGTTGCCTGATATTCGTAACAGTTTATGTATCTATTTTTATTAGTTCAGTTAAAATCTAATCTTGGGTAGATTAACTTCAGTTTGATTGACGTATAAGGTCGAGCAATTCATACACAACATATGGGGGGAATTTCAGCCCTTTACCACAAAATCATTGTCTGTCTAACCAAGCGGCTAATCTTTTCTGTAGCCCTAATGTCTCGTTCGCTAGTTCTTGTTTGAGGATTACGCAGCCACACAAAATAACCTCCTCTCTTAATGTGCCCCAAGTTACGTTGGTATATTCACAAATCACTGACGTTATTTGATGTGGACAGCGTATACATCTAATTGGATCAAAACCAACAGATGAACCCATCCATAGTCGGAATCCATGTTATATTGTTCAAAATAATTCAACGACATTATCGAGTTCACCCAACTTGTAGTGAGTTGGTAAACTCATTGTAGAAAAGATGCAAAGGACTGCAATTATGTGCTTGATCGGAGAACCAGGTATGAGATATTCGCCAGAAAATGCACACCAGCATTCACGATTGGACGTGAAACAATATCATCTATTTACATCCTTACTTGTTACCTTAATTCACTACTACCGCAGCATTTTCATGCCAGGTAAATTGTGTTTTCAGCTCGTGGGATCTGAGGCATAGCGAAGTATGTCTATTATATGATTCGATCAATCGATCCAGTTGTTGTAGTTCTTAGTTCGACTTTTTCGTTTGAGGCTATGTAGTGATGTGACTTAACAGGTGCAGAATAAACTCAAATGTATTCGGGTGTGATGACGAGCTTGAAAACCATAGTGTTTGTTCAGCTGTGCAAGCAGAGATGATAAGCTCTGTTTTCGAATCGAGTCAACGGGGACTCAGCGTCTAAAGCAGACATCTATCCTCTTCTTCAGCACCTGGTATCCTGAACCTTATCCACCCAATTTCGCATGCTGCTTGGTAGCCTTTCGTAAGCACTTTTTCATTCGAAACATGCGTAACCATTGACCCACTATGCGTGCCACATAGATATAGTTAATTCACCGGATGCCTGATGATTCATTTCTGTACAAATTTGAGAACCTACCTTCGCACCTCCTCTCAAGACCATATCGGTTCGGTATAGAGTTGCCATGTAAAAATAACCGATGAAATGCAGGTAGGTGACAAGACAAGGAAGTATATAGCAACTGATGTTAGAACGATCGTATAGAGCGGGTGATAGATGCACTGTGGTATGTTTCAAGGCTTGCGACCTAAAAGTGCGAGCTGCTCGACTTGTATGGGTTGCAGAAGGCTTCCAGTGAATTAAACTTTTGAAGTGACCCAGCAGATATAGAGACAAGTCAACATGCGAGCATGCATTCATTTTTATATGTACTCCAAAGATGAACAGCTTATGTACACTTTTTGGCACTCAATGTCAGTAGCTCTTTCTTTACAATAACCCTTGTTGTCGCTCATGTTCTTACATTTCACCTGCCTTTGGTAAACCACACCACTGTGGCTGTATTAAAAAAGCTCTGAATACGTGCTGGAAAACCATTTACTCAGCGAAATCAAGTAGGTAGAGTTGATGGCAAATAAAACACCCATCAGGCAGGTAACCGAAGCTTGCTAACCGAGCAGCCCAACTAGCAAATAGTTGATGTGCAACTTGGGAGAGGAGCGTCCTTTACCCAGCAACTTAGAAATAGGCTACAAGACTACCAACTCACTTTGGTGCTGACGAGAGGCCTCACAAGTAACATACATAGGATTTTTTCGTAGACAGGAATCAGAATTTTATTCATGAACAACGCAGAATACAAAACTTAAACGATAGCTACCTAACAGTTCCATGCACGATAGACGAACAGCAAAGAAGTCCTAATTTTCAAGAATAGCATACTCTTCTTTCAACTCATCTGTGCTGCTTTTTGGGAAACCAGGGTCCAGGACTTTGAAATAATTTAGAAGCAGTATTTCAGTGGATTCACGAACAATATTTTGCCCATCGTGTTATCAATAAATAGCTTTTAAAAGCGCAACATAAAAATACCACACGTTTGATTTTCACTTATTATTGTCCTTTATTAACTTTAGCGGTCGATACAAATCGTACTCACAACAGTGGATGGTCGTAAAACACTGAAAGCGGATGATGTTCCCCAAAACACGGTTTTCACAGCCAGATCACGATTGCCCTCGCAATCGTGAAGGTAATTGCTATGGCAGCAGTAAAAAGTCGAACACTGGCCGAAGCTTGATTGAAATTGCTTGGCCCACTAACGGAGATAACGACTGACCGTCTACAGCAGAATCAGTTAATTCACCTAGTGTTCTGTAGGACTCAAAGAGCGTTGACTTAGTCTTAGCCCCACCGCTTCGGCTAAGGGAGACACTTCGACGGATGATCATTGGACGTCCGGGTGGTACTTGCCAAATGATGCTGGATGATTTGCCCCCGGTTGACACGATAATTCGGATCGAAACATGACGTGTAACCATGCTTTCTGCTCGTTTGACTTTCATGGTCCAGCCGCAGGTCAGATGTTCTCAGAGTCGGGACCAAAACTTAGTCTCCATGGATTGCGGCACATCCGCAGAATGAACAGAAACATAGAAGCAGTGAATCAATGACCGATCACTAATTTGTCCTTTGCGCCCTAGTGGGTTGATTTCTAGGAAGCAGGACAATGTTTTACGGGAAATTCCAGTTTTTGTTTGATGGGGTTTGCAACCTATCGTTTGTAGATTTACGCAGAAAGGCAAACTTGAGGTTAATGGAAAAGCTCAACACGAATGTTCCCGAAGAGATTTCACATTGTTTTCACGCACGGGAATTTCCGGACTGTTGCAGCTATTGACTGTAGGTAGCAGTTCATGATCAGTCTGTGCAAATTCATAAAAAGGAAGAGTTTGGTATATTTTGTTCATACCCCTACCGAACGGGTTGTCTGCTTATAGGTTTTGTGTTTGGGGTTGATCCGGTGTCTGTGGATCTGTTCGCCGAGCTGGACCATTGACTTGGAAACGTTTCATCACCATCATCATCGTAGACAACATCAGTGCGTGCCTTGCTTTCCAGGTATACAACCATCCAAATATGAGATAGCCAAATGGTTAAAGCCGCCGACGCCCACAAACAGTCCAGACAAGACAAATGTCTCTTATGATTAAAGCTATTTCATGGTGCTGATTCAAGGACTAGGGACATTGTGGGTGGTTAGGTGTGAGATGCAGATCTTGTAAGTCCAGAGCCACCAGATTCAAGTTGGTCAGCTGTCCGTATCCGTACCTCTGGAATAATGACGGCACGCTCCAGAGATAACTTACCTCTGACGAGCATTAGGGCTAAATTTTTATGACAGCCATCAAGAACTTCATCTCAAAACCTGCATCATGACAG
>SJOL01007059.1:9260-24995 GCA_004794785.1 Opisthorchis felineus
CAGGTTAGACAATCATCGATCGTGACCTAGATGGTCGAGTACACAGTGGACAGAGGTCAAAATTGCTTTCTCACGGTCCATACTGAGCCACTTTTCTTCATTTTCGGAAAGGTTTGGTAACAATCGGTAGATTTGTTGCTGAGCCACTTCTCGCTTTTCGGTTCACGTGATGATCCCTCTTGGACGTCGTTTGCACTTTTCGTCCGTCTGTGTAGATGAGCTAGTGCTACGATAGTTGCGTAAGGAAGAGAGATTCTGTGAACTTTGGTCGGGTTGGCATTTCTACCCCCTGTTTGTGTCAATGATTCTACGTGCATTGACAAGCACACACAGTCACGTGTCCTCTCGGCTTACCTAAGAACGCTTTCCATACGCCCGCCAGTTTCACACCCTCGATTCTATTCACACTGCGATGCTTGGTAATTTCCACCACCTCGGCTATCAGCCACTGTGGTGTGAATCGCAGTCCCCGTCTTAAAACTTCCACATTCCTGTATCTAGTGCATGTGCCACCATCGCTGAGTCTTTGACCGGCGTTTGGTATTCTTCCGCATTCCTTGGTGGTTTGTTTATCCTCCTTTTATGCTCATCAATTCTGGTGCGCAATTCCCCAGCAGTTTGTCCTATGTAAACCTTAATGCAATCGTTGCAGTCAATCTTATACACACAAACCCTAGTCCTTTCAACCGGGAGGGGGATCTTCCAGACTTCTTCAGGCTTCGATATCTAGATAGGAAGGGCGGAAATCGTAGGGTTTCAGGAAGGCTAGCAGTGGCAAAGCTGGACAAATCAGACGCGAATCAATGGCTGAGGCGATCGATTGTCTTGCTTTCCTGGAAAACTAGACTACTAACAAGCTGCCTTTCACGTCAAACTATCAACGATTGATTGGGATCCGCAACAAAGATAAATACAAGTAGCCAGTTTACTTGACGATGTCAGCTAACGGTGGGAACGATAAACATGAAGCATCGAGTTCATTTGCTGTGAACGACTGGTCAGGTGGCAAGTGACCTACAACCGAAACGTCACGTGTTCTACTGCCCAATGCTGACCTGAATAAGCCTCTTAGTGACTAGGTTTTTCTAAATCTCTTTACATGCTGCATAACTAGACCCCAGGAAATTCAAAGTTCTGGACTTGCTGCTCATAAGGTCATCCGTGGGTACCTGTCACAAGTTGGCTGAGTATTGTGAAATCGCTTGACCAACTGAACAGGTGTTTAGAATAGAAGGGACACCTTAGTGAAAGTGGCATTGCCTGAGAAAAAAAACTAAACTACGGAGAAACATGACTGGATAACTAGCTTTCAGCATTATTAGTTCTGAGTCGAGCGTTTTGGTTCCCCAGAATAAAAACCGAAACTGCAAGTATTGATGTCGCCTAAATCTGGGTCCTTCCTAACGGACATTCAGAGAAAAGTCAGTTATCTAGTTGAAAGCTTTGCTAGAGCTCCGAGACGCAAACTCACCTCAATGGCTTGGATATCCTGGTCATCCATTTCTGATTCCTGTGAGGGCACCTCCAGCATATGTTGGGCGGCTTTTTGTTGGTCCGTCAACCAGCGCCGAAAAGCGTCGCGCGCTCGTGTATAACGAGTCCAGCGGGTGTGTAATTCAAGCAGTTGATTGGCCCTGATTTCCAACTGAAAAGAGGTCGAGTGACGTGAGGTTAAGTAAACCGGACCAACAGAGTGCGAAAAAAAAACGCCATGTGTCCAGTTTGTACAGTGAGTTATTCAGTGGTTCAGTGGAGCATCAACCTTCATCCCCAGAAGGTGTATGGAGCTAAGGTAAGGTAAGAAATCTGTATTACAGGACTTCCAAAAACCTGCTCCTAAGTTGAGCTGATATGGAGGAATTGTCAATTACATGGACGATGTGTCATCGCGTTCGAATCCCTGCATGGGTACCTGCAAATTGGTTGTAGGTCATTCAATTGTCTACATTACCTCATCAATAGAGTCGTGAAAGGCATTTATTTGTCTTACATCACCTAGTGAAAAACACAAAAATATTCTGGCATAATTTATTAGCAGCAAACATCAAAAACACAACTCTCCATATCTAGGATAACATTCTTCGAACACCAGCCACCGGTTTTACCTTTTTCAGACATACTGAGTGGAATGGGGCTCCAAAATTTAATCAGACATATTTTTTAACTGCCAAATAGTTGAACGGATAAGTTTAGACGTTTTTTGGTGGAAAACAAGTTAATTTTGACGAACATCTCACATGACACCCGAATGATTTGTTCTTCATGATAATTCCACTGTGATAAAGCTATATTAGTTTGCGAGTGGGTGAATGAATCCAAGATTCTTAGCATACCTTCGAAGATTCCCGATCAACTGTGACAAGCACGTTTTTTGCAAGCTGTTCCACAGAAGATGAATTTCCAGCTCCAATGTTTGAATTGGTGTCCAACGCTGTTAACCCAATGCTGTTGTGAGCAGAGAGGATGTATGAGAAAAGGGAATAGAAATCGCTTGTTGAACAATACCGTATAAAATAGTTCTCGCAAACAGATTATACGAGCAATACCAAACGTACCGTCTCGGTAGTTTCTCACCAGGTCACACTTCTGTCTGAGGTCTTCATGAAAAACCTTTAGAAGTGCTCCATAGACTGAACCTGTTACTACGGCTGGTAAGGTGATAGAGTTTCTCTCACTTACGAACAAAACAAAGGCAATTCATCCTTTAAATAGCTGAATCCGTATCATCCACCTTTCAAGCTAAATGTGATAAAGGAACTAAGTTATGCTTCTCACTCTCCGTCGTCCAAATCTATCCTACACGACTATGGTTCTCTAGAGGGCCATATTTACTGAGAGTTAACTTGATCACGGCAGTTCTCCCGCTTTGGCGGCCTCCGATCCCCTAAACGGGACAACATTGCCGTTCACTACCTATGTAGCAGGGCAGCCGAAATTCGCTCCCTGGAAGCCATACAAAGGTGGTAAGACGATATTGACAGGCACTGCGATCGGCCGTACATTTTCAACATGCACATCTTCCCACTTTCATGCGGTAAGGCGTTCCCGGTCCTCTTAATAAAGATGTCGAAGTAATTTAACCTGCAAAGACCCTGTGACCGAATCAGCTGTTGTAAGGGTGCACAGCCCTAACGGTTGCCGCCAGAAGCGTTTTGTCCATGTGCTTGAACTCGTCTGATCAAACTGGTGAGTAAGCTCTCTTTTTCACACCTAACGTCCTGTCTGCAAACAGGGACGTCCTGCGGCCGACACCAGCGAAGCCTTTTAATCCGGTCTTGACTAATATCGTACGTCGACGGTATTTTAGCTGCATTTTACCTGGCTTAACTGTTTTAATCTCCACACTTATAAGCCGTGACGGAAAATCATTGAAACCATACGTGTGTCAGAGTTTCATCCGTTATGGCTAACTGAACACCCTTAAAAACTACATAGAAATCGATGTGAAACAAAACATGACACTTTTCCGGATTGATTCATCTCTCCAGTCTCATATCCAATTCGTGTGGAACTTCCACTCCGTTGTGCTAAACCTGTCGACGACAGGAAGGCAACATCAACGTCATCATCAACATCAACCTCATTGTCAACGTCATCATCATCCTGAACATCATGAGCACCCACAGGTCATGATTCACCAACTGGCATCTTCAGATTGTAAACCGGATGACAGTGACCGTCGGGGAAATTGAGTGGGCATGGAAATCAAGGGTGAAACTACGCACCGAAGGCATCAACTCTGCTGCATATCTGGCTTCATATACGTGACAATGCCACGACTGTCACCTTCGTTAACCATATGGTATTCTCCTCCGGAGAGATGGCAGCAGCCAGCCTCACGGAGTTTCCTACTTCTGTTTCGTCACGACTCTTTGTTAGGTCATTACCGGGCCAGCCAGCATACGGTTGAACGAATAGGGTCATTTGAAAATGCCGACTAGCTAGCATTCGAGGCATGCGAACAATATGGCACATTTTGTAACCTATAATCAGCTTGTCTATATGACAATTTACCCAAAGTCCACTTGATCACCCTCACAAGATTCATGCAATGCTTCTGTAACATCGGTAGGCAACTAGTGAAAGCCTTTCCACTGTCTTCTGACTGTAGTGGCTAGTTACTTGATGCTTATCTTCATAATTAGATTTACAAATACAATTGGTAAACGAGTTGACGTTTCGTCGAAGTGAAGAATTCCGTACTTTGACAAAAGCTACCCTAGTTTCCCCTATTTGACAGTCCACTGACAGTCCTGTATTTACGCACCAATTTATCAGCTCCCGCCTCCAATGCACAGCTACCTACCCCACCTCCCCAAATCATCGGTGAACGAAACTGTGGCAGCTACAACCACTGTACGAAAAGTACGCAGTTCTTACAGCTGACAATGATGATGATGACTCATTGGTCTGTCGTTGTTGGATCTGATGAGACCGTTCTCAACAGGACAATGACTCACAAATTTTCGACCCTAGTTCTACAGTACAGTACAGAAGATGGCAATAGTCGCACAAAAAAGTATCAAATGTCTATCCCACAAATTGTTCCAGGTCCTTATGATCAGATTTTTCTTGGTTGACTTCCACGCTACTTAACAGACCACTTCAAGTTTTCCCTCTTAGGCGAGTAATGAAAACTCACTCATGGGCTGCATTCACAATATCACGTTTAAATGTGACCAGATGACTGAGTACTGCAACTGTTTGGCTCTGTTGAGTTTCACAATCCCTGAGGCTCTCGGTCATTGCGACTGGGGGCTTATCAGCTGTGTTCAGTGCCAGAGATTGTAACTTTTCGTTTAAGTAGGCGATCGGCTGAAAAGGCCTTGTAGGTGAGGGGGAAGTTGTAGGTGCAGTCCTGGCGGCATGTAATGGGTCCCCCGATATTTGTAACCACCTTTTGGGTAGCTCTCCAGTGAGGAATGCTGTCGCATTCTGGAGCAAATCCATGAACGTCTTCCATTTGTCCAGCTGTCCCATCAGACGATTCTGAATAATTCGAATGTAAGGAGGCTTGTGTTTATTCAGCAGAGTTTTGTGACAAACAACTGTCGTAACGAGGTTGGAAAATTGGACCGATTTCAAAACCGTTACCAATCAGATTTGTCCTACCACATACTTGATGAAGGAAGCCATATGAGCGTAAAGTGCAACGTAGAAGTTTTCGGCTTTATGGAGGCGTTAGGTAGCGTCACCAACTTTCTATTGCCCCTTCCAAATATCCGCAAACTTCAACCATCCATGCCTTCTATCCATATGCACAGTTGGTCATTGGGTTGTTTCAACGCATCCAGTGTGTCCCCAAGATCGAATTATTTCAACAAAGGTGTAAGTTCCCAAAAAGCCCAGCCACAAAAGGCCTTTCACACTAATGGGAACCCAGCTTCGTGGGAATCAGTCACCTGACCGTTCGGGCGGCTGAATGATATACAATTACGTCCTCTAGCCTCATTTTTTGTTCACCAATATGTTTGCTTTTGAGATGTTCAACCGAAAGATTTTACGTGGTCTTAATATATCCGTATAATATCTCGGAGCGCGATTTACACGTGACACCTAATCCTACCAAGCGAGTACAACATTCGTATCAGATGAACCAAACCGGACTCTCGTTGAGGAGAGATTCAGCTGGAGTCAGTTGAGCCTCCTGTCGAAACCACATTCGTCCGCAAATGAAAGCATTTGTCGATCATCAACTATGCATTCTGGTCTGTCCATACTATTCAAAGTGAACCGACCTTAAATCTAGCATTTTGTATGTATTCGTAACATGAGAAAATGTGAGAAATCAACTCTTCACTTGTGGTCTTGCTAGTTTCTTCATGTAAATGGCTAGATGAATGAAACGATTATCACTGATAATTGGGATATCATGTTCACTTCATGTAGTGTGACATGTCCTTAAGGAATACACAATGCGCACTTTTGATTGAGGGGGCAAAGTAGCTTTTTTTTGACGGGTGTGCACACATGCAGTTATGTTAGGGCATAATTTGTTACACAGAGGGAACCACTGGATTCTAATGTAAAATAAACTATTCGTCCACTCACTAAAGACTGAGTCAGACCAGAATAGGTTTACCACAGAAAAAATGCTACCAGTTGATTAGGGTGGGGTCACTTACTTTCAATGCTTTTGCGTTAGCTTGTACAGTAGCATGGTTTTGTTCCAACTCGCCAGTTCTTCGGATAGCTTCACTGGCCACAGTACCCAATGGTCCAGAACCCATTGATAACACATATCTTAGCGTGCTAAGTGTGGCGTGACTAAAGGGCGTCTCACTCAACTCACAGTTGGTCATTTCACAGTCTGTGTGCTTGAACACATTCAGCGCACAATGGACAATAAAATGCGCAATTTGGTGGACACGTTGTATCAACTGGTTCCCATTCACCTCAATGTCGTGTAGCAGTTGATCGACACTCTCAATCGATTTGGGTATCCAGAATGGAGAATTCTCGGCCTTCTCCCATGAGTTAATATCATCGGGGCTGCCGAAAGACTGTGTACATGAAGTCAGTTTAAAATTAGTATTCGTCAACCATCGTTCAGTCTCCTGGACAACTTGACGAAACCGTTGTATTTTTTGGCGAACACGTAGAAGCCAGTCGATACGTTGCTGGTGGAAAAATGATAACGATGCATAATTAGTTGGGTTGGTAAATCTAGGTGATGTTGAAATGCGGTGGACTTCCGTCGTGGAAGGGAACGTGAGAGTAAATGAGCTCTTTTAAACTTCCGAAAGACAGCAAGTCATCAGCCCTACATAACTTTCTAAACGTAAGCCAAATTTAGCATTTCAGGCTGTTGCTTCTTGATCTCAACCTGATTCACCGGTTGCTTTCATCGATGTTGCCCGTTTTACATATTTGCCGGCCAGCCGAAGTTTTAGATTCTTGGAACATTGGGAACATTTCAGACAAATCAGGTCACCTAGTGAAGGGCATCAGGAAGTTCGATGCTCTATCTAAAACGGTCATTTCTGTAAACACTCCCTGAACATAAACCTAACAGAACAATGAAGTTTTATCGCTAAAACAAAAATAGTCTTTATGTAACCCATTCAAAAAATTTCAAACTTTTTGAGCAAACATGGCTGATTTTTTTAATTAAAGAAATGACTTTTTTCGCCTTTGGAGTATCGAACGTCACAAGAAAAGATGCAGTGAATTTTTGTAAAATCATTTCCAACGATAGAGGTCTTGGACGAGTGTTTTAAAGCCAATTTGTGATGGCTGAACTACAGCCGAAAGCCTAATAAGTGCGGAATGGCATGAAATTCGTCCACTTTCTTTCGCTTTCCCCGCCATCTTTCCAAATGTGAAACACACATCACTCAAGTAATGTGCTCGTGAATTCTTTGACCAAGTTTGATCAAGGCTGCACAAAACTCTTGATACGTCTTGTCGCGTGCTGAGATAGTGCGAAATGCCAGTAGGGCCACTAATAACTGACCCCGAATTACATTTGATAGGCTTGTCGATCAAGGATTCAACGGCTGATGCCTCAAGATCACCATTGGAGCGTTTTCGCTAGTAATTAATAGTCACTGGGACGTTGTGTTCATTTAGACCATTTAGGTTGGGCAATGGATATGCGTTAGCATTACCCAATAAAAGTATATGGGCACAAGGGGACGCCAAAGCGACGAATGTATTCGCTTTAAAATTGTGGTACATGATTTTCGAGTCGCTTTATCTGGGTAAGGTAGCCAAAACAAACTATATCGTGACACCAAGCTGTACTCGCAGAGGGAAATAAAAGCCAGGCTACAAGAAGCATGAGTATAAAACGAGTCCTCTATTCCAGGACCTGTGTGTGTGCTGGGGGGCAGGTGTGTCCAGCGAGTGCTCCAAATCGGTCCGCGTTTAAGACACACAAATATGAAGAAGGTTTTTGGGCGGAAAGGGATGTACATGAAATGCAGCATCAAGTTGGCAAAATATCACATCTTATGGAGTTACGAAGAACAAGTGAGAAAAGTTATAATTTAACACGGCTGTCTCAACCCGTACTGCCTAATCAAAGGGACATCTTTTCTCTTCCGGTCGTTCTATTGTTCCGGGTGCAAGACATTCGATTATAAACCGGTTCAAAAGTATATCAGCTTAATAAACGACCGCGCATATAGCTTAAAACGACCTTGCGATACCAGGAAGGAACTGAAAAAATCAAATGACCGAGCATCTGCGTAATTCGGTGGGAACTGTGAAAAGCTCTGCCTGTCGTGCTAGCGTCCGCACCCTTCCATCACGTAACAGGAGTTATGGGAACACTAAGTCGAAGCCGACTATAAATTTAGTAAACTGTCTTCAGTGTTATGTATTCTGAAAATCCGTAGCTCTAGTGTGAAGGACAGCACAGAAAACAAGAAAAGACGGTTGACCTTAATGGCACTCCGCATGCAATAAGACCAAACCAAATGGGACAATTCTTGGTACCCTATTTATCTCGCAAAAAACTCCTAAGCTGTTATGGGAACAAACAATTATTCGCTAGTTAACACATTCACCTGAACGCTTCTGCAGAAATTCTCAAACCTTTCATGTAGTTCCACAAATGGTTTCTGTTCCGCTGCGGGTAGTTCCAGAATGGAACCTGAAAATGACGTAATTTCTGGAGATTTCTCTTGCAGCTTCCCGAGAATTTCCTGTGAAGAAAAGAATGAGTTCACCCACATATTAGCAACAATGTGCAAACTCCTTCCAACAAAACGGTCGACAAAAGACAGATTATTTATAGGTGTCTAATTCTGCGCGACCAGTAGACACCTTTCTGATCACTGCTTAGAAACATCATAAACGAGAGATTCAGCTGGGTTCCAGGTGAGTCTCTCGCAAAACCAAATTTGTGTGCAAATGAGTGTATTTCGGTAAATATCCTACTGTCTTCAAACTACTGTTTCTTGTATTTGCTTACTGTTATGAGGTGATCTGCTACGTTAAAGCGGGATAAAGACGGAAAAGTCGTGTGCTGTAAAGCTGATAGAAATCAACAAGTCAACCGACCAATCATGTGAAGGTAACATTGCTGAGGCGAGCCTGTTCATGCACGAACCAATAGCATTGACTGACTGACTGATCGATCGATCCGTCTCAGTAATGATCTACATTGACCACCTCTGACCGTCCCTGCCGATTTCTTTGTGGCTTAGCTCCCGATTTTAAGCCAAAACAAGAGTGTGGACAAAAACAGTGGGTGTGATCTTTGGTGTGCACTCCTCATCCTAAATTAGGAAGGATAGTCATTTTGTATCGCACTATTTTTCTCCGATATCTATGCTAATCAGGATATATAATTTGGTTTAAGATCCAGGCGAAGGATGCAGGAAATGGCAATGTTGTGCCTTATGTGTCTCTATGAGGTGACCATATAAAAGCTATCATACGGCTTCAACTATTTGGCATTCATTCTGAAACAAGTAAACATTGTTCGGTCCTGTTGGGGTTTCCCCAATGTAGTAATCGAAGCAACTCAAATCTTTTCTCCCCGCCACTTATGGCCAGTTATCCTGTTAGCCGGACTGTTTTGTTTGCATTAATGACTGCCCCCGTTTTACTAGATGAGGCGCGGGACGAAACAGGTCAGGCTTGACCATACTATACTATGCTTTACTATATCATGCTTTGCTCTGTTGCACTATTCCATACTATACCGTACTATGTTATACCATCTTATCCTATACTACATTATGCTATACTATATTGTACGGTAGTATACCACAAGATTCTGCCATTGTAACCACTGCTATAAGCACCTAGCACAAGCCGGGTGATCTCTCACCAACATCTTAGCTACTGGCCAAATATTGCCTGTTCTTTAGGTACAACACCCAACCAATTGAGGGGAAGACGGTTTTGCGTGCATGCCATCCTTATCTGAAGGGGCGAGTTTCGTTTTACAGGATGCTGTAAATCACCATACTCAGGGAATGTGGAAAAGGACCTGGAGCACTGTCATGTTCCTTCAAGACCTACTGCTAATGGCGGCCTCCGCTTATGTAGACCAACTCACTGTGTATTGGTCCACGTAGGCGTTCCATTCAACGTCTGGCATTGGGGTTCCGCCCGGAGTTTGTGATATCGTTTGCGGTTTGGATTCGATAGACCAACGCTCCAACAGTTCCACTTTACGTTCGAATTCGTTTAACCACGTCTGGTTGCGGGTCAGCCACTCCTTGTTCAGTTCTCGCTGGACCATGTTCCGATTCGATTGATCAATAAGCTAATGGAGAAAAGCATTTTTAAAAACGTCCAGAAATCATTGTTCTGCAGGTTGAGTGGGACGCCAGTTAATGTTGTCAGAGCAAACTGACGCACTTCTAGATGATTTCGAAGGTTCACTTGAGGCTAATTTTTGCAAGTAAAGCAAGTCTACGCTGAAAAACCAAGAAGCACCAAATAACTGTTTCACCCTTGTTGAGAATAAGTAGTAGTCCACATAAAGGAAACTACTCACAAGGTTGCTGAGTAGTTTTGTTATGAAAATATACTGCGATATCTTGAATACCGTACCAACTGAAACATGAGGCGGCCCTTGTGCAGCACATTCAGTTGAGACATATCATAAACGAGAGATTCAGTTGAGTCTCACGTGAAAACCAAATTGATTTGCAAATGAGTGTATCTGTCGAGATAGTAGCCCACATCTTATGTTCAAGCGCGCGCTGCGGAATCTTTGAAGGAAAGTCTAATGGTATTTTGCACCTAATTCGACGGTGTGCCAAATTAGTGCCAACTAGCTGATGCCTTTCTTGTTTGTGGGATGAGACGTGTGGAGGCCATACTCTCCAGTTCATCTGAAGGAAAACGCAACAAAAGAATAAGGTTTCAATTCAACCGACATCTTAGTGCAAAGACATGGGAATTTCATCCCGGCTAACCGATAAACATGCTTATCTTCCATGGGTCTCAGCTGTTGTAACCCTCAGCCTAGAAAATATACAATATAAACTTCAGATCGAAAGTAGCCAACAAAGAAGCGTCAAGGTGGCACATTAGATCAAGCCGCATTAATATGTCCGTGGGCGACAGAAGGTGTTAGACTACTTCACTTGAGGTCCAAGGGAACCCGGCAAAAGGCAGAAAGACAGCGTGGTTTGTAAGATCAGACATTCCAGACGGGTTCGGACCCAGCACCAAGAAATATCATTATTATTGATTATCCTTCTCTGGAGGAAGATGAGACGATAAGTCACGTGCTCTCTTGTGGGTCATTTCTGTGTACTTGTCTCTGTATGTGTCCATTTGGTGTGAGATCTGGCGTCTTGCCCGCGACAATCACGTTTGCACATGACCTTGCTCTCTGCGTACTACTATTTCACATTGCGTTGTGCTTGAGCCATAATTTGTCAACCTTGTGAAAACTACATACACCAGTCAGGTAAGTTGTTCGAACCAGTCGGACAGCTTAGCAGCTCATTGGCAGCTGCAGTGTAAACAGATTCTCGCACTCGAAATTTGCGTTAGCAACTGAAGAGTATATAATTTGTCCATGATTAGCAATGTGATTTATTCTCACCCAGATAGGATATAGCGCCATTCGTCCTTGAAGCAATTAACCTACTGTTCTATTGATTGGCTGTGCAATGCAGAAAATTCAAGTGACTAGTGAGGTTTTTCGGTTTCTGAACCAACTGTTCTCATACCGTAGGTGTGTGTGGGGGGGGGGGGAGAACCTACCGAAAATCTCCCTTCTGTTTCCCATCATCCGCGGCAGTGGTAGCCAGTTCCACTCTGTTAATTTCTCGTAAATTGACGTATTTTCTGTCAACGTATTTATTGTCAACACGTGTTATCGTTGCCTTCTTATTGTGGGTGCTTTCAAACAACTGACAAAGAAACTGAGCATTTTGTGTATTAGCATGTTCACGGTCCAGGCAAGGAATGTGACCACCAAAATCATCTTAAATATTCATTCTTGAAAGCAACGCTTGTGAGTCGGGTTCGCTCACCTTGCGGTCCAACATGTAAACGCTCTGGAGGGCAGTTATTGGGCACATGAGCAGATCAATAACTGAGCTAAATTTAGAAGCGAAAATTGTGAAATTTCGTAAGTCGGCACAACTTAGTTCGGCCCATCGCTAGAGTTTTCATTATGTTCTGTGTACGTTGGAAGTTATTGCATGAACGTAGACAGCTCACACCCGTTTAATATTAGTCTATTCCGCCCCAGAAATAAAAATTCAGTAAAGGCTGACAAAAGGACCTTTCTCTTCATCGCGTCTGTTGTATCGACGCTGTTATTCAACACAAAAGATACCAGTGTGAATCCATGACCCTGAGCCAAAATCCTGCTTGACTTGTTGTTACACGTGTGTTTGGACGAAGAGCAATTCTCATGTTACCTGCATTTCCAGTTTAAACGGTTCAGCTATTAGATGAAACACTGTTAAAACAGGATGCGATATCCACGAAATTATTTGGATGTTGTTTATGCAGCTGGGTTATGAACAGTGTGTATGCTGTAGCTACAAGATCACTGGTTTTCTGACTTGCGAAATATATTTGCTTCTAGGCTTTGCTTCCCCTCAGACGAGTGGAAGGATCTGAAGCGATGCGTTTGCTCTGCAATCGCCTGTTTCGCTTCATCGACCTCGTCTTATGAGGTAGGTTCCGACGAGGTCACTAGGAAAGTGAACCAGGTTGAGCTGGTATCATAGTAAGTTGGCCAGGTAAGAATGATCCACCATAAGCAGCGTGCACAGGTACCGAGACAAGGGTACGAGAACTTTATGGTTATTTTATTAACTTTTTCGGGACAACGCATCTATCACTGAACCGAATATGCAGTTCACTTCTTAAGAGCGGCTTCTAGGAGCTGTTTATATTCTGCGGAAAAGGCACACTAACATCACGGCCACGTCGCTTCAACACCCATCTTTAGAAACCTGCGCGATGAGGAGTTTAAGTCAAATCTGTATCACATATCAACGCGATAATATATAGCACTGACACCTTCATTAGTACAGTAGTACAGCAGTAATATCTAGACTGTCAATTCTTCCAAGTTCGTCATGCCACCAAGCACATCAGACCAGTTCGTTCTCGCCTTTAGTATCACCAAATGCCATCAAATCGGTGTGAAGGAGTATCTTAACAATATCGGATTAATGTTCGCTTCACAGAGGGGTTGAGCTGGGCGACAGAGTACAGTGAGGCACATACCAAAACACCTTTGGGCGGGGGACCTGTTAGTTTTGGAATGGTGTAAAGCAGCAGGGACACTGAAATCTGTTGCCACAACTCACAACTCTGTATTCAGCTTGAGCCTGTGCGGCTTGACCATTTTGTTGCAAACGTCTCGTTTTCATTCGAGGCGGTGGTATCAGTGCAGTGTGCCAGTTTAACATGGTTCATCATTTGCACCGACATGTAGCCTAAAGTAAGTAGATTTTTTTTTATTTTGGAGATTACTGTTCTGGGCATGGCATCAATTCCAAATAGACTGTGCTAACTTACCTGAGAAATACGTTGATTCAGAGACGTCCACTGTTCCCGTATCGCACGTAGCTCACGTTTTGCCCTACCACCAGCTGTATTTTGAGCAAACTGCTGGGTGCCTTGATGTGCTGGGTCAAACAGGCGTTGAGTGGAATCTTCGGATGCGTTGACCAAGGTATTTGACAGTAAAGCGTGCATACCGAGGGCACTGTTAGATGCAGCAAGACAAACGCGGTCTGCTCTGTCACTCAGTTCCATCAATTTTGGTTGATTCTGTTCAAGATGCGAAGCCAGTTCCTGGAAGTATGAAAAATGAAAAGGCCAATTGAAATGAGTCAGATTACCTGTGGTAGACTCGGTGCATACCTCACCAATCATTCAACAAAAAACCAGACGATGGTATATTGTTCCAGAACGTTTTCTGCCACAATGAAACCTGAAATGCGAATTCGAAGTACAAATTTCGTGATCGGAACGACATGCTTGGAGGCGGACTGGAACCGTCGACCCCGCATCTTCCGGACAGGCGATCAAACATGTGAGCTACCGAGAAACCTCTCTCGCTCCCCCTTACTATCGACACCTCTCCCTAACGGATTAACGCTGGATGTCCGCCAACACCATCAGTAACCCCTGTGCGATTTCCACACTCAGTCAGATGGTCATATCCGCAGTCAAAGCATTAGATGTTCGCCGAAAAACGTGTAAACCACGAGTATATAAGTGTGACGGACATCAGGCGACCTCGACAGTTCACTTGACATGGCACTCAAATGGTTACAAAGGAGCCGATAGTTCATATCCATTCACATTAGTGAATTTTCTCCCATGCCTGTGTCTGGACTCAACGCCTTGAAATTTACCCAGTATCCTTCTGACTTGCACAATGAAGTTGCTCATGCGAAGACTTCCCGGATTGATGTTATAGTCACTGCACAAAGGAGCAAAAATCTCCTGGTTGTTGATCTGATTCGAAAAATTGCGGAAAGCGCAGCGTAAATCATGCATCAATGGTCGTTGGCTTGTTCGCTGGGCTGGGCAATTTGATTGCAAACGTTTCATCACCAATCGAGGTGACATCATCAGTGCGTTATTGAGGAGCGTGGTGGTGCGCAGCGGTGGGTTGGTGGCACCACTACGCTCCTCAATAACACACTGATGATGTCACCTTGATTGGTGATGAAACGTTTGCAATCGAATTGCCCAGCTCAGCGAACAAGCCAACAACCATCTACGCTACCTGAGCTACCAACATTTTCCTCATGCATCAATTTAAAAATTCAGGTTGAACAACTGACTTCTACTGTATGATGGTCACTTTGCAAGCCACAGTCGGGAACAGTAAAGTCAGACCTTTTGAGGTAAATGGGCAAGCAGTCCTCCAACTGCTTCCAAGTACCCAGAATATGGTTATTATACTGCATCTACGAATGAAACTGCACCGCTTACCAATGTTACTAATGGTATCTTTTCCGGATAGATCCCCAATAAAGATTTGACAGATGCATTGGTACTTAACCCGAGACTACTATCAAAGAAACAGGAACTTTTTTTTTGAGAAAATTGTAATCTACTGCTTCTTGTCTGCGGACCGCTTGCTGAGATGAACTAGGACCAAGAAGGAGTCCCATGAACAGTATTAACCCACTACTTATAGACCACATGGACTGCGCATACCCTTCGATTTCAATAACAAGTTATTCAGCTGTTGGTGGTTGCGAGATTTTGTAGAATACATACTCACATGACTCATGTTTGAACAATCGTCCTCCTGTCCTGGCGCAATCATTCTGGTGGCTCCACACCAAAGCGCTGGACTCGAGTTTCTCTCTTATTAGAGTACATCAGCAATGCATTTCCAATGGTCGTGCCGGGGTTTGAACTCCGCACATCTGACATGCGAGGCCAGCGTGTTACCACTACTCCATATGTTCACCTGTTCAAACGTAAAAATTCAGATGTGTGCGCTGGTGGGGTAGTGGTAACCCGCCTTTCAGACATGCGGAGCTCAAACCCCGACATGGTCAGTGGATATGCACTACTGATGAGATTTAATAAGAGCGAAACATGTTATTTATTTTTCATTTTATTCTCCAAAGAAACTTCTAAGCACAATCCGAAAATAACTTCGTGGTTGCATGAAACAATGTCTGACATGTTCATTGACAAGAAGAATTCACGTGACATTCGCACTGGCCGTCTATAGGTATAAAAATCCTGGAACTATTGTGGTCCTCTTGTCTTCTTCGGGTTTCATACAATCCGGAAAATTTTCCCATTAATCGATTGCTG
>SJOL01007059.1:28847-41426 GCA_004794785.1 Opisthorchis felineus
ACAAGAGTAGTTGAGAGTGTTGTAAGCAACTTTCTACTGCTTAAGAAGCCAGAATGGAAAGACATACATGCAGCTGTGTTTGCAAAGCCTCATGCTGACCAAACGCCTCTGATGTGAATCGCTGCGCACTTGAATCCTGGTACTGATTTCGTAAAGCGGTGCTTTGGGAATCGAGTTTTGCTAGCACTTTGCGCCAGGTAATCACCTCATTAAACAAGGTCTGAAAAAGAACGGAACAGTGGAGAAGAGATAACAAGAACGGTGGGAAGAAACATAGACTTTTAGGGTAAGACACCCACGAATATTGCTCGATAGTTCAAGAGAGAAAGCGAGCATTGGAGTGCGTTATCAGTGACACTTTAAGAACAAGAGTGAATGAGAGCAAGCAAGCTGGAAAGAACAATTCGACTGTCCGCATAAAGTATCGCCACTGCTTTCTGATGGTTTTGCGTGGCGGAGAAGCTAGACCCAATTTATCCAGTCTGAAATGATATTTAGAATGGTAAGAAGTGCGAACACCTGGTGTGCATACCCGTATGTATAGTATCAGAGTCACAGTGTGCTACAGGTTTGCGGTGGGGCTGTCACAGAACATTCGAGGAGTCCGTCGTAAAGAGGTTCCAGGTTTTAGTTCAGTGATTCTCGTTATTGGGCAGCATTTTGAGGATAAATATCTTCATTAGACAGAAACTTGCGGAGTAGTTGTTTCTAGAATCAAATCTGTTCAACACGACCATTTGACGGGACCTCGGCTCAGGTATTTCCATAGCATTAGTTCCCGGATGAGGTACAACTGCATATGCTTCTCATGAAACTCGACTATTCCATTTTAAAAATGGAACAAATTTTCATCATTTTTTAAATTTTTTTTAAATTTGATGTATTTATTGGTATAAACATTTACAACGTATTACCTCTTGTCTGTAAATGTTTTGGGCTAATACTAATTTTCTGTCATGTTGTTTTCACCAAGGAAGTTTGCATTCCGTATTAACTTCACTGATACCTCCGAACAAGGACAGCTCACAATGCTCCTTGTTGAGGGTAGATTTTAATCTTTCGAAGGCACGCAACTACGAACCTGATATAGCTTTACTTTGGATCCTTTCTTGTAGAAAAAAACTTGAAAAAAGGTCTTGGTGATTTGAAATACGTTTTCTATACAAATTCGACACTCCCTCCTTATGAGCATCACTATCTAAAACTTTTCAAGGAAGGATTTGGAGGTCTCATTTTAATGTTCCAACACCAGGTGCAATAGCACGAAAAAAGTAGGAAAAAAAAACAAAACCATCGGACGAAGGTGAAAGCGTGACACTTCGTTAATTGCGCCTACTGCAAAGCCAGACAAATAGCGTTTCACCCATGGTAAACGGCCATCTAAATTTATGTGCACCTCACGCAGTCTTGCCAGCGCATTTTAAGACACCTTAGTTTTTTTACTGATGATCATACCGTATTACTCACCAGTCCAAAAACCAAGTTTGTACGTATTACGGTAGAGGAGAAGGGAAACAATCAAATTACGAAGGCGCATCTTGCAAAACCCTGGTTTCAGCTAGCAATGGGATAAAAGCTCAGGTGTCAGAAGAAGGATGACTTATGCGGCTACGGTTTCTTTAGATTTAGTAAAAAAGCCAGCTAGATCAACAAAATATTATTCCGCAAACAATTTGAGTGATTGGTGGGAAAGCTGGTCTGTTCCTGCGTCATACATGCATCTAACCGGATCAGAAACTTTCAGAAAAGACGAAGGATTTGTTCTAGCAAGATAAATATCAAACCCGATTTTGTGACTGAGTGGCATTGCACACTTTTGTTCAGACTGCCGATATTGGCACTGATACTTCATTTTTATAAATGGAGAGCAGCTGTCTGCTGTCACATAATACCAGCTTGAGATTTGAGAAAATCTAGAAACTGCTGACCGTAAGGCAAGTCGCAGCAGACCTGGTGGAAAACTATAAAGGCTTGGTTGTTGACCTGTTCGCCGGGCTTGACAGTTGGATTGTAAAAGTTTAATGACCAATCGAGGTGAAATCGTCACTGCAGGTCGGAGTGGGTACACTCCTCCTCTTCTGCTCCCTAAACAGTATTCAGTAGCTCTAAACTGATTGGTTGCTCCAGAGATAGCTTTCGCGCAATTTGGTTGGCCGGCTCGGAATCTGGGTTGCTTTGTGGTCTCATTTCCTTGTATCTTGTTGGATCGTTGGGAGCCTGCATTTCAACAGTTCTGTTCCTCTTTTACAATCGGGCCCTTTCCTCCTTGCTTTGTGGTCCGATTTCGTTCCACTTGATTGATTAGTTAAGTGACATTCCATTTTCAGTAGCTTTCTTTCTTTGATCCGATTCGTTCGTTGGTTGTCATTAGGTTGTCTGACTTCCCATGTGGCTTAGACTCTTGCAACTAAGTTATTCTTTAGTTGGTAGCGGCCGATAGAGTGAATCGATAATCCAACTGTCAGGCTCGGCGAACAGACCAAACCTCTGAGTAAGTATTGATTCGAAGTAATTAACATCGAAATCTAGTGCATATCATCTTTAAACAAATTGCGCAAGAACAGGAGGACTACCGTTCAAACGAGAGTAGTGTGAATATGAACAAAAAACGAACTGGTTACAAATGACAGGGAATCTAGTGGTGAACTAGGGCTCTTCTCTTTCATAAGCTTCCTCATCGAAGTACCTGTCTTTGAACCTACCGTTTCGTACGGTTCCCGTCTTCATTCGCCGCAAAATGTACCAGTGGCCTCCGATAAGAAATAGTTTTTTGACGTCCATGGACCATCACCCTTTTGGATTTCAACAACAGTGTGGCCCTGTTAGGCTATTTGCTTCTACTGTATCTTATCTTTCCTCGGCTGTTATTGGCCATGTCACATTCGTAACTATTGGGTTTTGGTTTACTATCAAGCGCTCAATTCTTATCTAAATATCGTGGCAGTACGTATTTTGTAGAGATCAATAGTACAACATTTTTTATCCTGAGAAACGGCTTTGTAACTTAGAAGGACTGACGAATACCATCAGTTGGTTGGTGTAAAAGATGCCCTGTATATTGCTGATGTTATGTTGCGAGTAAAATATTTCTCCCAACGAGCCTCTGTTTCATCTGTTATCCTTCGAATCTACGTCGGTACGGATTGCCACATCGAGCTCCGCTTATGATTCATCAAGAGCGCATAGGCGTTCAGTTGTTCCACCATCACATCAAATCAAATAGTGGCCAAAAGTTATACGGGGCATAGTTTGACCTTGTGTTGCAATTTCGAGGATATTTATGCCCCAGATCAACACGACTGATAAAAGACTACCGGTCTCCTAATTTCGATTCGGTCGCTCAAAGACGTACCTGAACTCCTCGGCGTGACTGCACGATTCAAGGTGTCCTTAATTTAGAGTTGCTTCTCCTTGAGAGACGTACTGGAATCCGGGTATCTAAATTAGATTGAACTGTTCTCTGATTAACATACACATTCTAAATGGTTAGCATCGAATTCAAGTTGATTTTTATCGTATTTCTAATATCCCAATCACCGGTATATTTCATTGCACCATTCCGCTAAGGTAGGAACATCCCTGTGAGCACATGGATGTTTTATCCGTCCGTTAAGCTATCACTAAAACCAAAAAATGATAGAAAACAGCATGTTTCCTGCACCCGTTAGAATAATCGAGTCCTAACGATCTTTCATAAACTTACCCTAAATCTCTGTATGACTTCATTCACTGGAAGGACAATATCCAAACTGATGGGCTCAGTTGGCTGAGTCGGGTCGGACACTCCTTGTATATGGTGCAGTCCATCTGTGGAACGTTGTATGGCTTCTGTGAGGCTTTGGCAAAATTGTTTATACCATTTCTGCCATTTCTGAGCGGTTTGTTGGAAATCCTCGGCCAAACAAAGAATGCTGACTAATTGTTGTTTCTCAGATTCCACACTTTCTATCAGTTGTTCAATTCTGTCACGAAAAGGTTCCACCTCCTCAGAAACCTGGACTTTTGTCACACCTAACGCCATCAAATTTGCTTGCAACTGCTCTGCCATTGCCGCCACATCTTCGATAATTTTTGGGCCAGTTTTGGTAATCTCTTTTTGCAAGTGGTCCATGATATCCAAACGGTCTTTGCATACAACAGGGATCATACTCTCCAAACTTTCGGGTGTTTGCTGGCCCAGCAATCCAGGACTGAATGAGAGGGTTTGGGCGGCGTTTTGGGTGGGTGTCGGAGTCCTTCCCCTGATGCACTTCGTGCGATCTGTTGGTCGTCCAAACGTTGGAATTCGAACTGGACTCTAAGAAAGAGTTTATTAACTGATTCTTCATTTTTCTAAGAAACAGCTACACTGATAAAAATATAATGTTATAAAGTAAGTTTCATGATAATTCTTTCAGAGGCAATCGCATTTGTGAAACAGTTGAATATCTCCGGATTTGGTATCATGAGGAGAGTTACTCTGAGGAGAGAGGACATTAGCTTGCTATTTTTAAAAGCTTTTGGATGTTTCACAGTCGCTTGGGGGTGGTATCACCAGGCGAGATGAGTAAAAATAGTAATATCCTTTGTTTCATATGTCTTTCTTCAACTGCCCAGAGCCGCTAACCTTTAAAGAGCTCGGTTTAGTATGAAACGAAAGAAAATGTGGGAGGTGAAACTGCCGCAGCGGATTAACTCCCTATCAATGCCAAAAGCACGGATGTGTAATTAATCTCATATTTGACCCATCTGGCTTCAAAGAAAAAAAGTGCAGTGCGGAATTACGTAGATTTCGACAGTTAGGTCCACTTCTTTAGGCATCTTGGCCGGTTGCAAATAGTGGAGGTGTTTGGTTGGGCTGAATTTTGTCTTCGACTTAACGGTGTCCAGTTTGGATCCAAAAGATTATGTGACCGATCTTCCGAAGCCCAGCTCGCTCCATCAGAATATTGGCATGATTCTAGGTACATTCGCTCCTTGAATATCAATCACATCGTCCCTGATTAATATTTACAGCCATTATTTGATCCGAAACTGTTTCCGATAACAGACATTTTGATGTAATTGATTTCATGGATGCTATTTCTCCCCACTCAGTCCTCATCACTTGACTCTGCTCCTACGGGAAAGGGGTTGCCACATCATCACAGACAACATGTTAACAAGAAAGTATGCTAGACTCTTTCAAGAAGCTCATCTTCCAAATAATATTAGCTCAAGTCAGCCAACCAACCTGTAAGAATGGATTTCACCGCAATCCTGTGAAACGCCTGGACGTAGATGAGTCGGCTATTTTTTCAAAAAAATTGCACATTCTGAACTTACATGTCCTTCTCGTGCCCTGGGTATAACTTCAGCCATCTCCACAATCCACTGATTGGCTTTCTTAAGTTGGCAATTGGTTTCAACGGTTTGGGTTTTCAGTTGATTAAGGTGGTTTATCAATCCATTCACAAGTTTTCCTAAAGCACTCGTTTTTTGCTCCAAAACTGTCACTCGGCTTTTGCCCAATAGTCCAAGTTCCAGCCAACGCGGAGATTGTTCAGTCAGATAGGCTATTTTTTGTTCCACTTCGCTGTTCACTGAGTCTAACGGTAACATAAGCCTTTGAATTTCTTTTTCCATCTTGTTCAGGGAAGTGAGTGAAGCACTGGTTTCAAGAGAGTGTTTTACCTCCGAATTAATTTGGTCATATTTTCCTCTCAAATTTTCAAGCAACCTTTCAAACTCCCCAATTTCCGCCAGTACTTCACTCCGTGCTGCACATGTCTGTTCGCTTCGGCAAAGCAGATTGTTGTAGTGCCCCACGGCAGAGCGCATCACGTGATCAGCTCTCGTCACTTGATCCCGGACACAACTATTGGTCGCGTCATCGATTCCCGATTCGGTCAGCTGTTTGCACCAATCACGGATAGACTGACCATGTGCTTTTCCAGTTTCTAGTATGAATTTTGTATGGGAGTTGTCAGTCGAAGTTGGTTTGGTTTCTGTTGATGAAACGGTAGTCGCCAAGGTAACTAGAGACCGATAGAACTCCATTTGCCAGGAATCAAGCTCACTAACGGCCTGAATGAGTAGACCGAAGTTATTTATCCAAGTCTGGATCTTAGAAACCAGTGTGCTCCATTTCTCACTGAGCACATGTAGCTCAACTCGAAAAGTTTCAACAGCGCCAGTCGGTTTGATAGTTGAATCCATGAGAAATGGTGAACCCCGACGTCCTCGTTCTTCGTGCTTTTCCACATGGGTAGACAATGAGGCTAACCTACGCATAACCATGTCCAGTTGTTGCTCCAGATTTTCTACTGTAGTCTTCTCGCTTTGCAGTGATGAAACAACGTCTTTCAATTCTTTGACTTGCTGCTGAGATGACGAAAGTAACCTGGTTAAATTCTTCATGTTGTTTTGCGATTCTTGCTCCAGTTCATTTTCTGTGGGTATGTTTTGTATCTGACCATGCGCAGCAGTTCTTTTCCAAGAAAAACTACTTTCGTATCTCAGTGAAAATGGTTTCTCTTTGATATTCTGTTTTATTTGACCAACTCGTGTTTCTGAGTCCATCCATCCTAGTTTCAAGGATTGGATGCTATTTAGAGTTGCATTGAGTTCCTCCAGAATGTCTTGAGTGTCTTCATCCAAGTTCGTTAACCTAGAGCAAACTGGAAGTTCCAGTATTCTGTGTGTACAATTAGTTGTCGTTGCTTGATCCATTATTTGTTGCCAGGACTGATGCAGCCGTTTAAGTGTGCTGTTCTCAAATTCACTTAGCCGTTTGGCCGTGGCTTCAGTGGAGGCAGCCAGGTGTGTACATAGTTTACTAGGCTCCAGAAAATTCAGCGGCTGGCAAAGTAGACTTCGCAGTATTTTGTTCTGTTCCGCATATGCTTTATTCACAGATTGTTCAAACTCGGTTAACATGTTTCGCAACTTTTGTAATAAAAAGTTATATTTTTTCAACAGCTCATAACGCCCTGTGAGATCAGTTTGAATATCTTCTACCTGCTTTTTTAGTGTTTGTGTATGACGGTCTTCAGAACGGAGACCAAGACGTTCCTCCAAATTTTCCATTTGTTTCAGATCGGAGGAAAAGAATGAATTGAGGTCCTCCATCAGGACGGTCCAAGGCCTCTCATCTTGCGTACTCGTAGCTAAGATGCCTGCCTCGTTTTCATGCGCAGTATGTAGTAACGACTCTGCTCTTCTGACGAATACACGAATAACCCTTTCAGCATCTCTGACCTGAAAGTTGTAGGCCTCGAGATCTCTCTTCAACTTATTCAGCTCAGATGCGATCTTTTGCATACGTGCTGGGTACGTGTTGTGGATGCAGTTGTACACTTCATCGTACTTCATTTTCGAAGTCCCAGGAGCGGGGATACTTGAACTTCCTGCAAGTTCTCTGAGCATACACTCACCCTGCTTCAATTCAACTTCCAGTTGACTTAAGCGATTTCTGCACTGCTGGTTCCCACTTGCTGTCGCCCATAAATTTGTGACTGTGTCTTGCGGCTCGGCGGTTAGAAGACCCTCCTCTAAATCACTGAGATATCCATTAAATCTGTTGGACCACTCTTCAACTGACTTCAGAGCTAGTTGTAAACGTTCTTCATCCTGCTGTATTTTTTGAAATCGATGGTTTAAGCCATCTACAAGTCGCGATATGTTCTCATAGTTATCAGCTGCCCTCCGCAGTCTGTTTGTTGCGGACTGTCCATCTTCTGAAAAAGTTATCAAGAAATTCGAATCCGTCTGAAGAAGCTCACCCCCAATGTTTTGCAGAGAGTCCAGCCTTGCCTTCACGGCTGGCAGAAAATTATGTTGTATGACTTGAACCTTCTCCAATGTTTGTTGCATATCACGTTTATGGTCAGCAGCACCGACGGATTCCGTACACTCCGCATGTGGTAAACTTCGGATTTCTCGCTCTATGTGATGTAAGTCCGTCTCAAGTGACTTCATTCTCGAATCCCATTCTGTCAACCGCTGTTTCATACTGTTCACTTGATCTTTTGACATCATAAGGCGACTTAACTGTTCTTCCAAGTCCCTTTCGAGTTTCAACCACACCGTTTGTTCGTAAACTGGTCGTAATTCATTTGCACATTCAACCAACTCGATCGCTGCCGTACATAAACTAGAAGAAGAGGATGATAAACCGACGCTTGATCGTTTTGTCTTGAGTATCGTTTGAACAAGTAACAGCTCTTCTATTAGTTTCTGGAGATCCTTCAGTTGTTGCGACAGCCGGGGCCTCAATAGAGGTGATTGAAGGTCTCCCATGCGCTCATCAGCAGAACCAAGAACATGAGCGATACGTTGTTCCACTTGATGATAAGCCCTGTTGTACCGCTCCAAAGCGAGACCGTAGGCAGCGAAAGTGGCTTCTTTCTCCCCATGAAGTTGTCGACATTTTTTCACAATATTTGAGATTAATGCTAGCTTTTCTTCCAGCTGCTGTAGTTGTACACTCATTTCTGGGCTTAAAGTGCTCGCCTGGTTAAGTTTATTACTTAAATTCGCAACGTCCAGTGAAGCTTTTTCTAGCCTTCTAGTGAGGGATTTCAGCCTACTATCACCATTCTTGAAACCGGTCACATCCACAGAGCCCTCTACAGCCGCTAGCATTTGATTGGCTTCTGAGTGGAGTGAATTTAGCTCCTTCATGATGACCTCCATCTCTGTTTGAAATCCCTTTTCCGACTGGGCTAGATTTGTACGTTCCTCTAGGAGTTGGATGAGTCGTGATTGTAGATCATCAAATCTTTTGTCAAAGTTTGAGACGACCTTGTCAAGTAAAGAACAAATCTGTTTTTCGTATGTCACTTGGTTTCTACCGATCACATCGGCCGCAGTGCTGGTTACCTTTTCCACAGCGTCTGTCAAGGAAGTTCGAAGGACCGCTCCATCTGATTTCAATCTGTTCAATAAATTTTTCATCGATTTGATTGAAGAATCTAAGGAGTTTACAGAAGTTAATCGTTTCAAGTCGGATAATTCCTCGTCCAATGGCTCAAAAAATGCCAGATATTCTGTTTCACAAGCAAGCATGATCTCCAGGGCACGGACTAATTTTTCTGTTGCGGTAGCACGACTGACCACTGTTGACTTGACTTCATTGACCTTTGACTGCCAGTTCACCAACATAGCACGAAGTGTGTCACGAATCAACTCAGGTGCATCCTTCAGGTGGTCAATCGCAGCGATCACTTCATGGCCCAAGTGTCCAAACTCTGAGGAGTTCCACACCGAAGCGGTCTTTGCAGGTTGCATGTTAGGATCCAAAGTTCCAGCCGTATCCTGTAGAACCTGCAGTTCTTTTGTGTAGAAAGATACTGCATCATTCAGCTTGTTCCACGCAACACTTGGCTGGCTGGGACCAGCAGCTGCGTGCACAACATCGTCCAACAGCTGATCTAATCGCCGTATTTTGAAAACAAACTGTTCAACCATGTCCACTTGGCTTTGAAGATGAATCAAATCTGACCGAATAGTTTGAAAAAGTTCTTTTAGTCCGCGTTCCACAGATGTCACTTCGGAGGGTAAACAACGTAATTTTTCACATCTGGCGATGGCGGCTGCATGTATCTCATCGAATTCTGACCGTCTGGAGAGCAGCTCCTATAATAAAGAATGCGTAGGCGGACAAGTATAGTGAATGTCTACAAAGCTGTGAAAAAGGCATTTTTCTGCAGTTATTTTATTCTCCAAGAATCAGAAACCAGGCAACAGTGTCTGAATTGTATGAGCACGGCTTCGGAAACTTCCAGTACAGATGAGAACACTAATATGTGGTCCAAAATGCGTTTCGGATTCATAGAAACAAATGATGATGTAATTGTCTTAGTATAGAATCCTCCAAACACCAGGTGAGTTTAATCGGTCGCGCTGGATATGTCGAGACATTTTCTCAAATATTTGGTGAAAAGGTACTCAGCTGTGTATCCAAAATTTTTATTGTGTTATTTCGACAACCATACGAAATAAACGCTACACACACCTACCCCTCTCACTAAACTCCAGTCAACAGACGAAACCTTACAACTACGGCTAGTTTCATCTCTTGACGCTCTTCAGGAAACCACCCGGAAACCCTAAGGGAGACGAACAAGGGTGTCATCTACAGGCAAATTCCTCTCTTACAAAGGCTGGCTTAAAATCTCCCAAGCTGAGTTTTCCTAATTTCTGGTAACAAGTATATATTTGTCTTGGCTGAAGTTTGGCAACCATATTCCTTGGCTGGTCAATGGGATAATGGTTTGATTTCTATCTGCATAACACAAAACTACAGAAATGACTTCACTTTTGAGACAATAATTGTGCATTCCGGCGCCCAGAGCAGTAACTGTTTCCATTCCTGGAAGAACCAGCACACAAAATCACTTTTTCGGTTGGTTCATTGGTGGTTTTGCATGGGCTAAATCCCTCCAGGAAAGGAACACATCACAGAGGAGAGTGCTTCAGTGCAGTCACTTCAGACAATTCCTCTGTATGTTGGTTAACCCGTGTTTTTTGGGAGGCAAGATTCTGCTAAACAGTCGGTCCGTGGCCAACAGTGGACGAGTGGACCGTAAAACTGGAGGGTGTATTTGATTGTGAGTGGTACTCCTTCTCAGCTGTAGCTATAGCTGCACAGTGTGGTCCAAATTTCCTCACAAACCACTACAGTTGTACTCCCCTGGAAAGGCCAGTGTACTAGCCAGACGTAAATACTTCTGATTCTGAAGGTAAAATAAACCTGGCACCTCCCAAAATCTGTCCCCCAGGGTGGTCTTTACACAGGGACGAATTCAGAAATGTTGTTTTACGGACCACCAATATAATGCCCCCTTGAAACAAACGCATTTCTACCACTTAGGATGTAACAAATGAAAACTGTTCGGCCTACATAGGCGCATACGAAGCCCTACCCATTCTGGGGTAGCCGTCCGACTCAAACAGTTCGAAGAAATTGATGTGAACTGCGCTTTAATCACAATATGACATTGCTGAAAGCGGTATATCTCTGCAAAAACATGAACCACTATGGTTGAACGCAAATAAAAGGTTTGTTGGAATTTCGCTCGTGCGAATAAGAGCTTGGATTCATTTTTCCGGTTACAGTGCTACTCCAGTATAATAAACCGCACACAGAAGCCCACAGAAGCGCGTGGGCAAAACTTTATTCAACTAGGTACATTCTTGAAAAAACTTTAGGACATTGGGACAGTTGTGAGCACCAGGATTCATCCATGCTCCTGATCGTCGTTCTCTCCGAGATGGTTCAGTCCACGAAGTGTACCTTATTTTTTTTCCTAAGGTGAAAATATCTATTGATGACAGAGGTAATCTTTCCAACGAGCTAATCTGATTTTAAGGGATCTTGTATGGAAAACCCAAAGTGATGAAGTTTTGGCGATTTGTTGTTTCACTACCAGCTTGAGATTTACGTCATTGATTAGTTCTGCGTTCGAAAAAATGGATTCGCCCGAGTGGCCGTTTTCTGGGAGGCCGTTCAAACAAGAGGATCATGGTGGATGATTACAGCGATGACAATGAGTACTGAGTAATGCTAATGATGGGGCGGTGATAATAGTGATGACGAAGATGATGTTGAAGACTGCCATGATGATGGTGACGATGATGAACATGACGACGATGATTACCAGCGGTAGGAGAAGATGCACCGAGATGAGGCCAAGAATCACTGCTGGAGTTGGCGATAGCTAATTTCACCACCAATTTGACTGTAACCGACGTTGGCTGCAGTGCAGTTAGCGTTTTTATTTATCATCTATATGTTGTGGATTATTGTTGAATGTTGTCATTTCAAAAATACGTATAACTTGGGTCGGATGTTTGGGAAAATTGCTCGCCTGTACGGATCGCATGAAAAATTCCCGTGGTTTGGTTAGAGTGTCCTGACAATATTTTCGAGTTGGCATCGTGTTAGCTTATGTAGGTGGCTCATTGAATCAGCACCAATAAACACTTAATTAGTCGTTCATTATATCTGTCCAGCTGAAATTTTAAACCTCGGCAAGATTGGCAGCTTTTCTACGAAAAGTAACAATTTTCGGAATTTTATCGGAGTTCCATAGATGGACAAATTACCGTGTAGATTCCTCGTCTACGTGAGCATGTTTTGTACAAACTATGGGGAAAAATCCAACGGTTTTGGGTGCCTCATCGTGCAGGATAACATTCTAAACTCATCTCATGTTGATTCTCCTGAAGCGACGCTTTCGTTGATTTCAGTGGAGGTTACAACAGCAGTCATCCTCTGGGGAACCCTGTATGTTTGCTAGTTTTGTTCAGGTTTAGTGTTATCGCCAACGTGACACCAACTACAGGGCACAGTAACAGTCATAACTCTTCATGCTATTTGAGCAACGTACCTCAAGTTTTGCTTTAAGATTCTGCATCAGAGCAACTGGACTGACATCTCCGTCCACTGAAGTAACATTTCTCATCCGAGCCGCATCAGTTCGTTCTAAATCCAGCTTATTCATCTTTCCAGAGAGATAATCTGTTGAATCTTTGATTTCCTTCACCAGTTGAACAAACTGTTCCCACTCTGTACGCCGTTCCTTTACCGTTTCTTTCAGCCCAGTAAGACGACGA
>SJOL01007059.1:43153-60988 GCA_004794785.1 Opisthorchis felineus
TTGTAGTCTATCAGAGGCTTCGGAATTCTTCAGTTGTTCGGCTCGTTCACGCAGCTTGTCGCAATTTTGTTTGCCGTGGGACTCTAACTTCGTCATATGTTGCTGCAGTTGACTCAGTTTACTCTTTCCCTCTGCAGCCAAATGAGTTAAGGTCAATTCGCCGTTGTTTGGCATCGCTGGTGGAGGACTCCCGGGTAAGTTGTTTTCTAATTCATTCAACCAGTCATTTTCCGCCTGAAGATCGGCCATTAATTGACTGTTGCAAGCGATTTTGATTTCACTCTGGTGAGAAAAAGTAAGAAAAAATGACAGGTGTAGGATTCGAAAAAAGCCGTCACGCAGGCTTCGGTGAACAGAGGACCCGGTGACGGTTTTGTCGCCGACTTATTGACTCTCTCAAATAACATGTCCCTCCACCGAGGGTGTACGTTATCGCCCTCGTGACACTTATTGATTGGACTTTAGAAGCGAATCCATACAAATTCGACAAGTATACTCACTTGCATACCAATATGGCTTTCACGGGAGATGCATATGAAGCCCAGCTGAATCTCTAGTTTGTTGTGTTCTTGTTCGACTAAATGTGCTGCCCAAAGGGTGCCTCATGTTTCAACTCGGTACAATATTCGAGAAATCGCAATGCATTTTACGGACGTAACACACTACTCATAAGGTTGCCAGGAATATTTATCAGATAGGCGTCTTTCACCAGTTCCCGTCAATCTTATGTTCTACCAGAACCCAAATTGTACGAAATCCGCGAATTACTCTCATTTGCATACCACGCTGATTTTAACGGGAGACTTAAATGTATCTGAGCTGAATTCCTCGGTTATGATATTCTTCAACTGAATATTTCGCGTAAAACCCTCCAATCAGGTAGGTACCAACGGAAACAAGTTTCACTTGGTCATTTTGTCGTACATTCAGTTGAAAGTCATGACAAACGAGAAAGGTTCACCTGGTATTTAGTTGGGTCTCCCGTGAAAACCAATTTAGTATGCAACTGAGTGTATTTGTCGAAATTCGTGCAATTTGGGTTCAAGTGGAACATAAGGTTAACGGAAACCCGAGGGCTGCGCTCACCTGATGAGCCCCAACAACAGCAAAACCAGTCGTGGGCTGTCGTAGTTTTCAGCAACCTTATCAGTGGTGTATTAAGTCGAATGCAAATACAAATGGTCGTTAAGTACTTAGTGATATCTGTCCAGCCCTTGAATACGGCCGTTCTTCCTTTCACACCTCAAATTCTGTGATATCATCAGATGTGGATTCAAAAAGAGTTCGAAATTTGAACAGTGAGTTGCGAGTTTGTACCATAAGTGATCCAATGTGACGCACTGCTCTATACATTGCACTTCATATATATATATATATATATATATATATATATAGGGGAATACGTATAGTCAGCTCAACTGTGGACCGTCAGCTGCGCGTACTGACGGTTCTAGAATCCCTGTTCAAATTAACGCTCCGGTATTATTCCCTCGGGTTTACACGAGTTATAAGGCTTTCAGGAGAATGTACGTGCTTTTCGGCGCAAACCGTAAGTGGCATTATCCACGCATGATGGATGCCGATTTGTGACCTTGAAGTACGGTTAGTGAGAATGCGAAATTTGGAACAAGCTCGGTAAATTCAAAAATTCTGTCCTATTCATGGTCACCTTAACTGTGTAAAGCGACACTATATGTACACGTTTTTAGAAGTCCATGAAAGTATTACTGAACTAGTTGTGCCATATTAGTGCTAGAAGGCGCAAGGAGCAAACTACAATCCAACCCATGTGGACCCCGTTACTAAAGTCGTTTGGAAATGGAACATCGTAATTTTCACTAGGTTAGGGTTATTAGATAATGTGAGACTCATAATCAAGGTCGTTTAGAGGACACAGTCATGTGATGCTTACTGATTCATTGAGATTGCGTGGTCTATTGACCGACCGAAGGGCGACTGAACACATATAAGCGGACATGTGTAAGGGACAAACACACAAATGTTTATGATATATGAGTCAGAGCGACAGATCTGGGCTTTATGATATTGAAACCAGGGCTATGGGTGAAGTGCACAGGTACTCATCCGATTGGTTGATGTTTTATGGACCCTGACCAGTGACAAACAAGTGAAAAACCCGAGAACAGTATCGTCCTATCAACAATTTAGATCTCCTACCGCGCACAAATTGCTGAGCAAATTCGTCAGGTATCATCAGAATTTAAGTTACGCGCACGGTGCAAAATAGAAAACACCATTAGCGTATACTTGATACACCCTGAAAATCTCATCAACTCAAGTAATCAAAATAACTGCATATATAAACTTTGTTGTGGGGACTTCAGTGCACAATAGATACGAATAGGCAGCTAAGAGTGCGCTTTGTGAAAAACGCCCTCTGCCCTGAAATCCCGCGCTGTTCCAGAAGCTGGAAACAGACTCAGCCACTGCTCTGTACAAATTGATCGAAAACCACAATGTTTTGTTTGACCAGGCTCAGAAAATTCGCGAAGATATAACAAGGCACGCAGAACGGTGCTGTGCGGAAACCCTGACACTTCATATGCAGTCTGCCTGCTTCCGTCGAAATGACTGTCACTCCGTAGCAGTTGTATGGTCACGGGTGACGAACACCAGCCAATAGCATGAGTAAGTGATACCAGATTCAATCCTCGAGCATTCGACAATCACAACTTGATCATCTGAACAGCCTCTTGCAGGCTGACCGCACCACGATAGATACCAAATGACGCTTGTCTCTTTCGTGATTCCGATTACTTAGCTTCTGCCGAGGCTTATCCACAAGGATCGAATAGCTATCAAAAAAGTGCAAGTTTCGTTATTTTAGGTAGTCGTGGGGTTTTCATAATTCACGTTCACATCAATCTCGTCTACACCAGTCCTTCTATCTTGACGCAAATTTTCTGATGGGTGCACAACAAAGGGATGAAACACACGATTCAAATTTCGCTCTTATCAGAGCTCATTAGAACGACTGTGACAAGACTGGAGAAGGACTGTTCAAAATTTTGAATTCTAAAAATCCCACAACCACCTACACCTGGACAAAAATTGTCCAGCAGGTCCACGGAGCTACCTGCCTGCGAAGTCCTAACGAGCGGGTCAGGACAATAATTGGGTTGTCGTTCGAGGCATCAGGCAAACCAGTCATATCACTCAAGCGCAATAATTCAGATGCATCCAGCCTGTGCTGGTCGGGTAGTATTAACAAGCCCCCCTGGTATCTCAGAGTTTCCGAGTTGCAACCCCGATACGTACGGTAAGCCCTAATAAAAGCGAAACTGGAGTTCAATGCAGGACAAGAGAGGGACAGTTCAAACGAGTGATGTGAACTTGAACTGTCTTTGGGTTTCTCACAGGTTTCTCACAGCGCACAGTCTGTTCGACCTCATTCCTAGTAAATAATCTAAAATATTCAATAGAGATTTTAACCTATTAGTGAAGAACTTCTACACTAAGAAGCCGAAAAGCACTGTGCAGCTGTTTCACCCTTGTTGCGAATCACCAGCAGTGCGCTTATTACGAAACTCAGAGGGTTTCAGACCCGTGACCTTCAGGCCAATGGTTCAACACTTAACCGTTCGGCTACGAGCGGCTGAACAGCAGTGTGATTAGCTTTCAATTGGATAGGATATAAAGCCACTCATCTCCCACTCACGGCAACCACATCACGTTCTCACATATTGACTGGCTCCTCGAGTGACCACTTCTCCTAAGGAAGTTTCTATCAGGAAGGTCAGATTCCTGGAAGTAAACACTTAATGCCCGAAAGCTACTGAGACCCTCAACTCCCAGGCAGACAACGCCCCTACAGTATGCAGCGCGTGACAGCCTTGTATCGAAGCCAGACAGAGCGAGACAGCGTTGGACCAAGGTCAGACAGTGTCCCTCCAATAAAATAGCTTGAGGCCGTTGTATTTTCGCACTCACGCTCTCGCACTCGCTTGTTCGGAATAAAACTGTTGTGTTCCTTATCGGTGAGTCTTTTTCCGGCACTAGGCGCTGGAGCGGGGACAGTAGCCAGATTGGTGACTCCGCCAGATACAACAGATTGGCGACTCAGCCAGATACAACCGTTTCACATCCAGCGAAATTATCTTTCATCTGAGCTACTTATTGTTTCATGGCATTCTAAAACATTCTAAAAGGAATTTGACGCCTAGTTACCGCCACTCGGTTCCTTCACTGCAATACTTTAAAGATGGAACAAGTCAAACCTATGGATAAACTGAGCTGAGCTTTCTTAGCTTATCAAAACGATAATCATGCTTCCCGATAAAAATAAATCACACGTTTTTCAGTGAATACCGATCAGTGCTATACACCCACAATTAAAATACATTCGGGACGATTGTAACTTGGTTTACCATGAGGTTAGATGGGGTATATATGTGTTAGACAATTTGGCGTATTAAAAGTCGGTGATAAAATAACAGATGAACCCAGAAGTGATTTGAAATCGGCGTATATAGTACCAATAATATATCGAGTGCTTTATTGTGTACAGAATACAGTTATGCGTTCAACATAAATCACAATTTACAAAGTAAGGATCGGTGGTGCATGATCACACACAGAGGTTACATTTGATTTGGAATATTCTCACCAAACAGCGCCAAACGATACCTAATGGGCCCGACAGAGGACCAATATGAGAAAATTTAATAGGGGACGAAATATTAATCAACAGGTAAAAAAGCATCCAAGTTGCATCTAACTTAAAAGTTGCAAAGTGGATTCAGAAAACAAAACGGTTTACCTGGTGAACATGTTATTCTATGCCATTCAAATGCGCAGCAAGTCGATGCTGCATACATTTAGGAAGCAATGCTTATGCTTTCATTCCCCGACGCACAGGCGTTGTCATCACGATCTTCAGAGAAAAGTAGGCGTCTAAATTGCCAAGATCTACAGCCACTCTCACCGTCAGTCATGCAAGCTGAGACACAAGTCGTTGTGTTCCCAAAGCGTTTACAGCTGACAAAAATGATAATAACTGCTTCAAAATGACCGGCCCCTCAAGGGGGCCGTTAGAAGATTGTTTGCTGATAAAATTAAACTGGGTTTTCTACAAATACTCTCATCTACACACGAACTTGATTTTGACAGGAAGGTCAGCTGAATTCACCGGAATCTCTCGTTTGTGCTGCTCCGTTTATGATGCACCTACCTGATGAGGTCCGAGAAGGTTGATTGCAGGCGTGGTTTGTCGAAGAATTTTCAGCAACCTTATGAGTAGCGTGTTGCGTGTAAACTGGTTTTTATTATGAAGAAGCAAGATGACACAGATATGTAGTTAGAAAATACCTGGTAGGCAGCATCCAAGGAGTGTTATAAGCACTGGAGCAACACTCAGCTTGCTTAATAGTTGCTTTATGGTGTCGTGATTTAACCAACCGCGACCAGGCCTACAAATTGTATGGCAGCGAGGCATCGGTGTTGAACACTGATGTTATGCTGTCGATGATGATGATGATGATGATGATGATAATGATGAGGCCTACAACATTCACACTTTCAACATGCCTCTCAAAACTTCGGCTGACTAGACCTATGACCACTTTTGAGGTGGTATCCATAAAACTTCCCAAAATATCAAAATCTACCTTGGCGGTGTGAAGGGCTCTCAAATAGTCCCAAAAGAAAATGAGCTGCGCTCGGTATGAATATTGTACACGAATTCAACCAGTGGTACTTCAAGGTCATGATTGCCTTGTTCCAAAATTTACTAGCATTCGTTGAGCAGCTGTCCTCTCTATATGAGTAAATAAGCGTTCACTCAACTGAATTGATGTTATTACTATAAGGGCTGAGATACTGCCCAGGTACCCAAGCCTAGGCAGGAGCAGTCGGGATGCTGCGGTTGAGTTCGAACCACGGACTTTCCACTCAGTAACTTCACGAATCAAATCGTTGACTGAGACAAGTGTTTGACCAGTTTAAGTTAGGTTTAAGTACTCACCTCCAAACAGACGAGTTACTTTCATCATTCATTTTATCCTAAAAATGTTTATGTGATACCAGCCATATATCAGCACTATTCTGAGATAAAATGACTCAAAATACAAACGTATTCCTACCTCCTTCAACTGTGATTCAACCAACCGTTGGAATTTCGCCAACTCTGTTTGGAAGTCTGAAAGCTCGCGCCTTGCAACCATAACGGCGGCCGCTGTATTGGAATGGGCGGTTGAACTGGCCAGCTGCTGAATAGATTGTTTGATTTCTTTGACTTTGTCATCTCCAGCAGCCAGTGTAACCAAAAGGTCTGACAAGAACACCTTCTGTCCGTCTACGTCCCCATAAGTTTGCGCAGTCTCTCCCATCATCGTGACAAAATCCGCGTGTGCATTTCGAGCACCACGAAGCCAAATTCGGGAGGATTCAAGGAGACTTCGTGCAGATGTGAGTGTAGAAAGAAGTCCCTTAGCGTTTTCTGCATAAAGCTATCAGGTTTAACGAAAAATGAAGTATTTTTTTATTCTGGAAATAATTTACACGCTCCACACGCTCAGCGGAGAACGTCAGTCTACAAAAAAAACATTTTCAGTTGCAGTATGCTTGGGATGCTGCGCTTCGTTAGAGTCCATATACAGAGGAGAGGCCAAAATCAGGAAACTAACTGTCTCTTCCTAAAACCCGTAGAATGTGTATATGATAAATTAGATCAACCATCTGAAAGTGATGGATTACTTCTGTTTTGTCTAGCTGATTTTGAACTACTCATAAGTAACATGCCATCAAACCTAGAATCCGCTCGGAAGTAGTCCTCCTTTGTCACCCATTTGCAGAGGAAGTCGGTGTTAACGAGAGATTCAACTATTATTCAACTATTATTCTCCTTTGGCATTTTTAGTATTGTTCCGACCGGACGATGTAACGGTCTTTGCTCGGCAAATTCAGTTCAAATTAGCCATAAACGGGGGGTTGAGTTAGGCCTCCCGTTGTTATCAACTTAAACCTAAAAATGTGTGTAGCTCGTGTAGCTTGGTGTTCACATAAACGGTAAGCTGTCGGAAGCACCTTTGGGCCTTAAGAAAGGCCAGAACCTCCAAGCAGTGTTATATCAGGAATCTGCCTTCCATGTCTGTAAACACCTTTACACCTTGAAGAAATCTGTGTTGAAATTTATACGCATAACTTATCACATGTTGATCCCATAGAGCACGGAAGAACTACATTACAGCCTAGCCCTGGTTGATTATCATATGTGAACGATGCTGGTCCATAGAACAGGGTGTTCCGCTCACAATTCACTTAACAGACCAATACCTGTGTGTGAATACTCGCGCTTTTACTAGTTGGGCAACTTTGTGCGGAAAGTATCCATTTCAGACTTTTGTTCGGCATGGGTAGGAAGCACTGAGGCATGTGGCCGTTAGCTAACTACAAACAGTACTGTAAAAATGCGACGTACGTACAAAAAACTGAGCCAAACCAGACCTCCCAGTCTTATCGGGATAAATCAGACAGACCTACAAGTATCGGCTATGTGAACCTTTGGTTAGAACTGTTAACCTGGTAACCTCTGAACCATGCGATCGTTGAGTGTGCATGAAGTTGATAAATTTTATTTTCGAGTCTTTCCTAGTCTAACCATTTTAAGAGGGTACATGTTCCGGAGGAAGAAGGGATGACTTTTTCCCTTCAATTCAAATCTCTTCGCTTTGTCAGCGGCGAAATCTGGTGGGAAAAAGGTAATGCCATCTGCCCTTTGTCTGATAACCGATAGTCAAGTAGCCGGTGCTTTTCAAACTTTTCGGGCTGTTGCCTATCTTAGCACCTGATAGGCAACGAACTGACCACATCATTCCACATTCATCACGCGGCCGCAAACTAGAATCGTCGGCAAGAACAATTTATTGGTAGTGTGAGGAGATTTTAGATATGCTGAATTAAAATTTCGTCCTGTGAGGGAAGCTGAAAAGCCGATAAACACTGTACTGCTGTTTTATCCTTATTAGGCATCATTAGCAGTGCGCATTTCAAGATACTCTTTGGCTGGCCATTTGAACACTACCGTTTGGCCACAAGCGAGTGAACAACAGTGTGACTGGTTCTCATCTAGGCAGGACATAACGCCACTCATCCTTCAATCACGGGACCCACACAACGTGGTAATGTGGTGACTGGCCCCTAGGTGGACGGCTTCTCCTTTGAGGACTAAGCCATTATCAACTACTGGCCTGCAGGCCGCAAGTCCGAGCCTTCTTGGAGCTTCACTAGACACACAATGCTGATTAATTCCAACAGGGATGGGACAGCTGTAAATTGCTTCTTGGTTATTCGGCATAGGTTGATTTCACTTGCTGCTATCATAAAGGAAGTAGACCTACTCTACACAGCTAAGTTTGTTCTGGGGCGTCGGCAATCTAGTGTGAAGCCGGCAGAAATCTGCACTGTTAGATCACAGATTCGGTAATTTTCCAGCCGTACACAGAGGATCGGACCTACTTCAAAATCAGCGTAAACAAGCTATGTACACAACAGCGAAGCACGCATCAACATAGACCTACAGCAGCACGTCAGACATACTTCTGAATCATTTTAAGCATTAATTGAGCGTCTGACTCCAAGGAAGGAGTGCAGTCTGAAAAACCGACAAGTTAATCGTAGTGGCTGTCAAGCTAGAAATATGATTTTTAGAATTTACACCAGTGGCAGTACGCCAAATAGGCACCAGCAGTGGAAATCACTACATCCGTTTCTAAGTAGAACGGCGTTAAGCTATCATCGTACGTTTGTTTTGGCCTTCCTGAGTTGTACAAAATCCTGACCACACGCTTCAAAGCTATTAGGCTCTTTCAGCAAAGCGCCCAGCCTAAAGAATGAGATCCATGTGTGCTTTCATGGTCTCGCAGTACGTAACAAAAAATGGGAAATGCTATCTACCTACCACAGCATCCGACAAAAGGTTCTGAAAGCGCGTCGAGAGTTCTGAAGTGTCGGGGAAAGTCTCGTCCATCAGCTCACCGTCCACTTTGTCCACTCGTAGAATGTGAGGAGAGTACGGTCTCACTTCCAGTTCAAGAGTATTCACATAATTCTGAATCAAGGACAAGTAAAGTGAGTAGGAGATAAAAAGTGCAAATTTTTCCGATCATTTCCAGTCCCATTCTTTCCAATGAATGAGCCTGTTTACTGACTTTGAGCAACCTGGCAGCCCTAAAGCCGCGAGTAAGCAGTGGCCTTCTAGTACATTAATGTTTGTAGGACATCGGTGGGGATATCATTGTTTTTTTCCTTGAAAGAATACGGTGTGTTAGGGGATACCTTTGATGACAGTATTTTAACAGTAAAAACTGCTGCATGATCTCGTAGTTTACCTCGGTACTCTTGTCGAAGTATTCGAATTTTGACCTATCAGATAGATGTAGTGGATGCGGGTGGAAACTTAAAAATTCAACATCACCATCAACGTCATCTCCAAAGGACGCTTGCAAACGGCTTGTGTTGTTGCTTTGAACCCACGGCCTTCTGGCTCTTCGGCGACTAGCGGCTGAACAATTCCAAGCGGAACTAATGCTTGGATCACAGCATACTTTATTGATCAACGTAGATGCGTCATTCTAAGCTTCCCAGTAACTTCGGATGCAATTTTGTGGCCAAAATTTAAATAACTATATATGTATTCCGCTGAACTTTGAGTGAATTATTGTAATCTTTGCCAAGCAATGCGCGTGATCACAACGCAGGTGCGTACATGTGACATTTGTGCAAAAACGCGGCGTGCTGATTGGATGATTGGAAAACAGAGACCAGTTGTTGAGATCTGGAGATGCAGGGGAGCCGCAGTTGGCTCATCATGAATGACCAACAGTACTACATACAAATAAAGCATTTAGAATAGGTGTACACCAAAGACGCAACCGGTTCAGCATATAGGACTGGCAAGGAAAATGAACCGAATCTCGCAACACGATTCGGCCGAACTAATTCAGCTGCCTTATGTGAACCGTGGAGATGAATGACGCTGTCGAATAGACTAAATCGTTCAGCTCTTTCGGTGCTTAGCTGCCATGCCACCAGAAGGAAGCACGAGGGCTGGGAAACTGCTAAGCAGGGGATGTAAAGATGCAGAGGTCGGGTTCGAACCACGGACCTTCCGGTAGGTAAATTCGCGCTCTAACCACTGAGCCATCTCGCCCCCTTAGTCGAACAGACTAAACTGGCAGTTGTCAAGCAAAAGGATGAATTGATGTGAAAATTCAATCTGTTACAGCAAAGTCAAAATTTTGATGGCCTTCATACAACGCATCACTGTGTGGATCAAACTACCTAATTGAGAGTGACCGGATATTTGCTAGTTTGTTCGTTCTGTGTGATTTTCTTTCTTGGTCAGATACTGACATCAGCTGACTGAATTTTAAGTTATTTGAATTTTTCCCTCTACTGGCTCCCAAATGCAGTTTCACTTTTCCCCTGACATCTCGCGCTCCGTAGCTGCTCTTCGGTCCACTCAAAGGGACATTTGGTGGTTGCCGGTTGTTGTTTTTTATCGCAATTCGCAAATCGTTTGACGATTGTCTGAATCACATTTGGGTGGATACTGCTTGATTCACAGATCACTCTAGTTACCTTCTCGGTAAAATAATTGTGCAGTTGTGTGGGTGGGATTCGTACCCAAAGGTGCAAGGCCACGATCGGCCATGAATACACAACCCAATAAGTGTGAGCAGTAGAACTTCCGTGGAATACCGTCACTCGAGGCGTCATCCACATACTCGTACAGGGCATGACAGAGAGTTTTGCAGATGTTTTGCCCAGCCGGACAAAATTAAGGGTTGGGAACTTCCTCTATGGGACGGAACCCCAAGGTAGTCGTACACTTATGTCCTGCTTGTCTGCCACTTCTGGCAGATTTTATGTCAGCTGTCTCAAAATTACTATTATAAATTCTGGATGTTATTTTTGATTGTACTCGTCACTTGCGCACACAAAAATCGTTCCCTTCGTTTGCTAATAGTCTCATCGTGAAAAACGCGGATGGTCTTGTACTTTCATCATGTGGCTTATTTGTGTAACAGTTGAACAACCGATCGACTGTGTTGATTGTCAATCTGATCAAGTTCTGACAAGCTTCCTGAATTAGATCGAAACACACACGACTGAGTCGTTTCGCATAATGCTCTTCTCTAAGAATATGGAGGGCTTTTACATGACGGCTTGCATTTATTAAGGAATTCGCGTAACGCGATGAGGCGACCCTACGGAAGTGAACCACTATAATTCTGACACTTATTGGTTGCAACTGCATTTGGTGTAGCAGTCCGCGAAGCGCACTCCTCGGGTGAACAGTTTGTGTGTGTGTGTGTGTGTTTACGTATGCATTCACCCTTGTTGACATTTGCCCGATGCCTCACACCAGACATCAGCAGATGACCTTGTCTGATACGCACCAAAGGTCTTTTCCTTGTTTTGCTCATAGGCGTATTTCGTGTCAACCTTTGTCACTTGTTCATACACGACCTGGTTCTCTTTCGCTGGTGGCTCGTAGACTGGGCGTCCAGCAGCACAGCATTCAACCGAGTAGTCGGTCAACAACGCAAACGCAGCACTTGGTGCTCCAGATAGCTCTGGGGTTAAGGCGCAAACTTGCTGACCGTGAGGTCTTTGGTTTGGACCCGATTTCTTGGGCAATCCGGCAGTATCTCAACCCCAGTTCTTCCTTCAGTTGACATGGCATATCGCCACTGAACAGTTATCAGTTTATTTATGTGATAGTTCGGATAAAGGACTAGGTGATACTGCTAGATATTCGAAATAAAAGGTGCACTGACGCGTTATGAATTGTGTAGTGAACTGCCAAGACATGTCTCATTCCTTGGCAAAGACAGTTTTTGGTGCCACTCTCTCACGGTGACTGCATCACAATTCCAACAAGTAAACAGCCGGAGGCTAACCGACTTATCTTGCGATTATCAAGGATGCCAACTGATAGCTATCTTAGCCACTGTGATGGTATGGTTATCGGTTTCCACTAGGAGGCCTTGTTTTACAAGGTACCCGTAGGTGAGCTGATTCTGTCCTATCCTCATAGGCAACACACGTCTAGAGACCGTCTGACCGAAGGTACACCGTTAACGTATTCCGATATTTTAGAACTGAATACAGAGTACTCCCGCTTCCTAAGGAACTGTCAACTTAGAAAAGAATTGAAGAAATTTGATTTTCGTGTCACCTAAAGGGTAAACATTTGTATTTCAGCCAAAATCAATCGGGAAAATAGCTTTTATCCATGCGTCAACACTCAGATGGAATCCGTCCACTCTTGATGAGAGACAGTAACAGAAACACAACCGGATGAGTGTAGGATAATCCCATCCAGGACCCTGGTTTCTTATCACTTGCTGGATGAAGTGGCATGTACTGAGTTTCACTCATTTAAGGTAAACGAAATCCTACCTATCTATTGAGAATGTGAATGCTACTCAGCCCAATATTTCAGTCAATGTTACAGCAGGGGGGCGACTTTGTTGATGGCTCTCTGACTTGGTTTGTTTTGACAGAGGAAAACGTGTTGATCAATAAATTACAGATTCGTTCGATTTTGGGCCATCTGAGTAGAGATGCATCTTTTGAAAATGCAGAAAACGGCGGAAAACAAATGAATGGGGGTCCATTTGTCCTAGATAATACAGTTACCTGAAATTGAATAATAAAACCCACCGGCCAGTACAACCATATTCCAGTTACCTTGCTACCAACATACTATCCGACTGCAGATTTTAGAACGAAGTTAGTTTGTTAGAATGTCGCTTTTAGTAAAGTTCTGTTTGAAAATTTCCTGAGAAGGGAAGTAGTTTGTCGTAAAATGTGACAATTCATGACATAGACGGTTGGCATAAGTTCAGCGCAGACTTGAATAAGTGTTACTGAGTACTGAAAAAATACTGATGCTTTCGGAGCATCGTTTTTATCCGATCTTGGTTCCGCCCGAACCTCAAAGTAGGAAAGAGTGAGTTAAGAACATATCACGTGTTCTCAGTTTGTACTTATATACGAATGCGGCTGAACCAAACAGTGTCACATACTCACACGGACTAAGTACTGGGGAAGACACCTCATTATTAATTGTTGTTATTTGTTCAAGTTACCTGGCACTCCTCAGCCCACTGTGAGTGAAGCTCAAGCTGACGATTGATTCCATCTTTTCCAGCGCCTGTTGTCTCGTCCAGTGATGCAGACTGTGAAGACGGGCCTGCGTGCAACGAGTCAAATCGACGCTCCTGCGCGGAAAGCCAGTCAGTGGCGCGCTTTACCTCCTCATCCGCCTGCTTTATTCGTTCCATCAGCCCTTGTACTTCGGATTTCAATTCTTCCAACGTCCCACTCTGACAGGCAAATTTGTCTTTCATTTCCGCCAGCTGTGAAGAAACAGGAACAGCTCACTTTATGGGTTCGAAAATTACGATTGAAAAACCAGAGGATTATGGCAATCTAAGGTGTAAAAATATATTATTACGACTATGTATGTTAGTCATAAAGCACGGCATGAAGCAAGCAAGTAGTCCATGGTCTGATGTCCCAACTCCGCCTCCGCATCTGATAGAAGGTGAAGGTTACTGCAGAAATTACGGGACCGCTTTGTAGTGTTCGTTCATTATTGTTTTATACTCAAAGAACGTCCAAGAAGGTTCCAAAGGACACTTGAAAATGTTTACTTTTCAAAAACTCTGTGCAGATGAGATGTTTAATTTCGTGTCTGGTGGCTTGTAACCGCTTGGTTGGTGTTTACTAATAAACAGCACCTGTCGAGCGCTCATTCGGCGATTGAGAAATCGCCCATGAATCTAGTTCCCGATGTATTGCACACACTGTTAGCGCCGGAGGATTCAACCTCGGTGACCCGTTAATGCATATTGTGCCTGAATGGTAGAGGGTTTATTACTGGCCGAATAATTGCGGGTTCAAATCACTTTACAGCTGCGTGTGAGTTATATTGCAGTGAAGTTGTAAGAGTCCTCTTGGCTAACCAGTGCAGATTAGCTTCGCTTGTAAGGTGAAATCCCATGAAGGCCTTGAAGGCTTCTAGCCGCTTAAAAATACTACTTTAGGTCATGAAAGATCTGACACTTGAACTTCATGCTGGTTAGACGAGCAAGTTTTTATTTGCAGTATCTTGTACAATTCAGCTGAAGTGTGCCACTAAGCTGAGATGCTATGAACTTTCATGGTTTGAAATTCATCCACTTGTCTCAGAATCAGCGGAGGATGTGATTTATGACTTCAACCTAATGTCCCTGCAACAGTGTTGGTCCTGGTCTGGTCCGGACCAACGTTTGTTGGTCGTCGAGTACATGCCTTAATCTGTTGCGGTCACTCACTAGCTCACGCATCACGAACATTCAAATCACGTAACAGTTCCTTTCCCATTTGCAACCTTAGCCGACAACATGTACACTACAATTTCCCATCAATTTCTGTTTACGCGGCTACCACCTGCGTCACACGCCAGGCTTACTAACTTCAACCACATCAGGTCAATTTGTATTCATGTTCGTGCAGTTATCAAACACGAATTGACACCTCTCTCTTCACACTGCACACAATAAATAGGCATGCAGCTCGATCCAAAACACACCCGCGCGCGCAGGACCGGAAGTCAGCCGAACTCCACTAGTCTCCACGGCCAACTACGGAACATGTGTAGCAGCTGTGCTGCAGAGAAGACACGTCCCGCGTCCGGAACTCCAATCAGGAACTCTCAACAGTTGTCCTCAAACGATAAGTCACTTTTTAGCTTATTCACTTCCTACATTGTGTTTATTTTTATCAAGTGCACATAACTTATGCAATCATCATCATTCTGGTAAAACAGACATTTGTTAGTGCTTGTCACCTTCTGATAATCAACCTGATTACGTTACCACTAGAGCACTAACACAACCCTGTTGAGTTTTCCGTAACTCCATCTCAATTGTATTGTTCTTACGCATGCATACGAATAGATGCCTGTAATAACGCAGCGGTCAGAGCTGTCCAGCTGGGTCTGAGTCATAGAGGATAAACTTCACAGGATGCCAGACACATTGATGATTAGCGAAATACACTCATTTACATACCAATTTGGTTTTGATGGGAGACTCACCTGGAACCCAGCTGAATCTCTAGTTTATGGTCTTCTTAAGCAACTGAATGTGCTGCACCGGCCGCCTCATGTTTCATTTGCTACGATATTCGAGATATCGCAGTATGTATGTGCAGACGTAATACACTACCCATAAAGTTGCTGAAAACTCTTCGACAGGCCACGACCGGTTTCGTCCGTCTTGGGGCTCCTCAGGTGGGCGCAGTCCCCGAGTTTCCGTCAACCTTATGTTCTACTTGAACCCAAATTGCACAAAAGTTGCGAAATACACTCATTTGCAAACCAGTTTGGTTTTGACGGGAGACTCAACTGGAACCGAGCTGAATCTCTCGTTTATGATGTTTTTAAGCAATTGAGGTTGGCGGAAACTCGGAAACCTGATGAGCCTCAAGAAGAGTGAAACTGGTCGTGGGCTGCTGAAGTGTTTTTAGCAACCTCATGAATAACGTATTACGTCTACACATTGATGATTTTCGGCAAATAGTCAACGGATGAAACTTAACGAGATATGCATAATCGCAAACTCCTAAAGACAACATTTCCTCAACACTGGTCACTTCTTTATGTTATCGATCCTACATGTCGGTGATGGATAGTTTGGTTGATCATGACGGGAGTTCAATAGGTTTTCTACCCAGATTCATATCAGAGTAAAACCTATCGAATCTGGCATACCAAATAAGGGTGGCATTGCGCGTATTGGTCGTCAGCTAAACATGTTTGAAATAGACGGTGCTCAAGCATCATTAAACATTCCAATACCACTCCCGTGTGCTTCCTCGATCTGCTATTCATGACAAAACTATGCATAAATGGATGTGCGCGTTCTATTCACTATATAGTCATTCATCACTGTTATTGGCCAGGGCTCAAGATAGCTCAGTGAGTAAGGCACGAACTTACTGTCCAGAAGGTCCATGGTCCGAATCCAACCTCAGCATCTCCACTTCTCCAGCCTAAGCTTGGGTAACCTGACATTGTCCAAGCCCGCTTATTTCCATTGACTGGCATGGTAGCTATGCCCCGAAAGGGTGCTATAGCTGAACGATTAGGCAGTGTCTGCTTCAAGACACCTTGCATTACTCTTCACAGGATGATTGTATCTTCCACAAATTTACCTGATATAGTGCTCTGGGGAAACATCTGTTATTTCAGGTGACCATGCATATGTACGAGAATCTGCCTACATGCTAGACTATTGCATACAGTGTACTAAAGCAACGTAGTAGTCAAAACTGCTATCTGGTAGTTGAGTAGATTTCTCACTCCGTGGGTATGGTTTTCAAAACTACCCAGGTACTTATTTACGAAAGGTTGTAATAAGTGAGTGGAGTTTGGAAAACTGCAGGATTTTCCTTGAAATTGCAACAAATAGGAGCGCAATAGCAAATAAGATCGACTCTCAAGCTGCAACCGACAGCACAAGTGATCCCACGATGTGGTATTCTGCCAGGTGCATCTTGTTCACTAGTCCTGGATTTAATCGAATTATAATGGGTGGATTGGCAGCAAGTCGGTGATTTAAACACTTATGCTGAGTTTTCATGTCAGGCTTTCTGGTGGTTATCAGGAAAGTCAGATTCCTGAAAACGATACCATAATGCTCGAAACCTACTTAGACCATCAAACCCACCAAAGTCGTAGTAGGGAAGCCGTCAAGCATCTGGGCCAGAAAGGCCAGCTGCCTATTGGACGCTCATACAGTCAATCAGTTCAGCAAGGGCCGACGGTGAAAAGTGTTCAGGCCTGGCGCGGAAGCAGGGCCGAAGATGATGGGTGTTCACCCAACGCTGATCGAACAGCCTGGATCATGGTCGAAAGTGCGTTTTAAGTACCGCGAGGTTCCTTGTAACTTTTGCGCTTGCTTTTGTTCTCCTTGTGGGTGAGTCTTTTCTCAACACTGGGGCACTGCAGCGGAAACAGTAGTTGGTTACAACAATGGCAGTGGTCAATCTGTTTACCACAGGCAGTGGAATGGTGGCTCTGAGAGAAGTGCTAAGAATCAGTGGAAGCCACCAAACTACGGCGGCCACGTTCAAAAATTTTTTAAATGCCATTTGTTCGTAATTCCAAAAGCATCATACATAAATCACTGTTGAACTGGTGGCTTACAATCGACCTTGTGGACAGGTGTGCCTCACAAAACGCCCAATTTCCAGACGCCTGTTTCAAAAACAAGGATGAATAATTGAAACAACAAAAGTAACGATTAAACTCACTTGTCGCTCAATTTCAGCTTTCGCGTTTGCGGACAGTTGACATGTCGGGTCTTTTGTAGGATGGAGCAGTTTCTCAGTCTGAGCCACTGCGGTACGCAAAATGGAAGATGCCCGATTTTCACATTTCAGGCGCGCCTCCTGGATAAATGATACAAAACAATTCAAAACGTATAAAAATTAAGAGAACAACCTCTTCTGATATAAAAAGTAGACGTGTTATTATCCAGGAAAAACTGCGTGAGGACAAGATTCTTCCCCCTGACAGCCGGATAAAAGAATGCCCAGATAGTCTGAAAAGACACAGATCTTGATTTGGAAGTTTACAATTTTTCACATCTATACAGTTAAACTCGGAATTGTTTTCTGTAAGGTCATCATCAAAAGTGTAAATCGTGTGAACACTCGCTGAAGGTATGCAGCACATGAAACGTAAGTTGTTGGTTACGGTCGAAAGAGAATAGCCAGTTACCTACGGAATGTCCGGTCAGAATCGATGTTTCTTCA
>SJOL01007059.1:71139-117994 GCA_004794785.1 Opisthorchis felineus
TATGTAAATCCGCTCAGCTAAAATTCCTATTTTTGATATTTATTTTGCAACTTTTACCTGAATCTGTCTGAATAGTCGCGCTATGTCGCGACGAGACGCTCTGTTCACGGCGTGACGAAGGGTTTCGAATTCGTCTTCACCGTCATCTAGTTCACGGCGGACATCTTCCAGAGTTCCAGTCCATTCCTCAAGCTGTTCACCTTTTTGCTTTGCGGTCAATTCGATCTCCTGAAAGGTAAAAGAATGATTCAGGGGAAAATTATGCCAATTTAATCGAGATTGACCGATCTAAATTAAGATGATCCCTATGTTAATCTCGACGGACAGCATTCTGCACAAATTGATTTACTGAGTATCAGACTGCAACGTAAGTCCACCAAGCTCCGTAGGAAAATATTGGCTCACCCCGTTACAGCTACTCTTTCGTGAAACACAAAAATCGCTTTATGGAACCGAAGACGTGGAAGACTGTACTCCGCCGCACACTTTCTAAATTTGAAAATGGAGCCAAACACACACATACACAATACCAGCGAGAAGAAAACGTTCTTGGATGGAACTCGAAACAAAGGCTTCTGGCTTCCTGGTCTAACTCAAACGCCGTCCCAAGGAGTAAAGGCACCTTCGAGTTCACAGTGACTCACCACAACATTACCCAGTAGATCAACAGCTGACGTCCCTGGTACCATCTGGGAATTCCTCATGTGATTTCCAGAATGGATCAAAAGTTTCTATCGCCCAGATATCTCAAGGGAATTCGTTTTTAACCGCTGCGGGAGAGATGGTATTTAGAAAGTCTTGATTACAGGCCCTAATTTTCCACCGAGGAAAACCGTCTCAGTCCTCCTTTTTACCATGAGCTATCAAGGGTAGTTAAGACGGATTTCCCTCTCCTGTTTTCACCGCTGCCTTCACCGCTTTGAGACACGGTGAGGGTTCAAGATGAAACTCTCACCCCAAAAAAGTGACCGCTTCAATTTTGCTTACCTTAAGCCGTTCCTGAATTGGATTCAGTCGGTCACGATGGATCCAGGCCTGCAGTCCATAAGCGGTAGTCAGCGTCATCATACGACCAGTATGCAACAAGTGGTCTAGTTCTACAATCTGGTTCTGACAAGATGCAATGTTCCCACGAATCTCTGCGAACTGATAGAGTGAAGGGTAAAAAAAGCAAGATAGATATTAGTGATAATCACGTGATGTCTCATATAGATGGGTGAATATGGATTACTTCCTCGTGATTATTGTGATAACAGAAAGTAAAAACCGGGTAACATCACCTTCAGAATGTTTCCCTGTCAGAAAGTGGAAGACAGGAGATGAGATTTGCATAGTCTTACCAACCAGAATTCTTTGATCTTAGAGCAAAGGAGTATGAAGTTAGAATAATCAAATGGATCAATCACGTGGTGCTTTAGTTTCCGTTTTGGCGGCGGTCCTCGAATTTTTGTGACAACAGTAACCTTCTCCTTCCATATAAGGACCATTGTCGAGGAACGTAGAAGTGGTATTTGCGGGTGAATAGATACGATATGAGCCTCATAAAAATGAAAAATAATCGTTCAGCTGTAACACTTTGTTGGTGCTTAGCTGTTATATCACCAGAAGGGTGCACGAGGGCGAGGTGCTGCCGGGTTGCCAAAATTTAGATTGGAGCATTCGAGATGCTGAAGTTGGATTCGAACCACGGATCAATCAGTTCGCACATTAACCATTGAGCTATCCCAAACTTGAGTGTAATACGGTACGTGTATGCCCTTGAAGGGCACAATTAAACAAATCCTGTTTATATTTTCCGAATATAGGTTAAATGCCCCTTTTCGAGAGCTACTGCGCGGATAGCGATTGGTCAAAACATCTCACCTCCATGAGACCTACTCTACAACATCCAGCGGAAAGGTAAAAAAGCAATCGATCATCTCATTAGATGAGCAGCATTCACAGACCTGCTTAAACCAGCGTCACGTTGGATCTTGACGAAATTCTCTTGCATGTTGATCTTTAAAACCCTTGGCTTCCCCATTTTCAATGACCTTCCTTGTTTTACTTGAAACGGAAACCTGGCTTCGAATTGTGAGTAGTCAGTTGTACAGGCCGCACATTTTGTACACTGACGTAATCACGTGCTCATTCCTTGCTGGACGATCTTGCACTAGATTGGTATTTGTTGCAAACTCCTATAGTCAAGCTGGTTTATCTCTCCCTTGAATCACAATCCCTTCCAGGAACTAATTTTAAAATGTCCGCATGGTATTCGCTAAGAATGAGATCGGACAAGCTGTTCGCTGTGTGTGATATTCGTTTGCGTTGATCTGTGTTGGAAAACACAACGCTGACCTTCGTCACGAGCAGCGTAAACGATATCCGACAACACAGGAGAAACAGAAGTTAACTGATACTTATCGGCATGTGGTCAACATTCAAGAGGCTGTCTAATTGGTCAAGGTATGACTGTCATACGTGCATGGGTTGAAGATGTGGTCAGCTAGTCACACTCTTATCTGGAAAGTTTGAAGTCCAAACATAGCGTATTTACCTCCGTTCTCCCGGTCAAACCATTCCCTTTCTTGAACCCACTGTTCTCTGTGTCACCTCATGTATTCGATATTCACCCACAACCCCTCATGAACTTTTGACCCTTAACATGTCGAATCAGTTCTGACGAACTTTTCACGCGCGTTTTTTGACCACTTGCGTTACCACGTGTTGTGCGCACACGTTTGTCGGTAATTCACATCGAGTTGCCGTTCTTGCCGGGCTTTCTTTGGATTTGCACCGATTCGTGCAACAATTAGACGGAAATCCCCATAATTTGAGGATTTTGTCCCTTTCATTTACACATTTTGTACGCTCAGTACCGCATTTTGTTGATGAATCTCAAGGCTTCATAATTCTTGGCTTGTGATTTCGCGCGTCACTCAATTGGGCTTCCCGGAATACGTCACGTATTCTACAGCGTAGTTGTTTTAATCCGACCTTTCAATTGCCGTAGGAATTTTCCAGTCAACTGGATACGGGCCAAGTGCAACATCTGCCATGGTAGTGTATTCCCGAGTTCACTTGGCGATCACATGCCACCAGCGTGCGTGTTTTAGCTCGGTGCACGTGCACGTGTACGTGTGGTTGTGTATCTTGGCCGGGATGTGGCTCCAGTTGTTGCTGTGTTGCCTGTGACGCGCCATTGTTGAGATTCCGGCTTGCTACCTGGCCCCTGTGTCGTCTGAGGTTTGCAGTAAGTCATATAGACGGAATGCTGGTGCCATCACAATGATTAATGCAGTTGGTTGTGTGTTGATCTCTAGTACTTCCGCGCACGCCCATTCCACGTGTGACTTGAGTCCTGACTGCAGTACACGTGTACCATCGAAGTTGATTTGATGACTTCACCCAAGTGCGTGGAGCGCAATGGTTGAGTCACTTTCAAGTTCTTTTTAACTCGATTGGGTTTCGTGGAGGGAAACATGCATGCCTCGATTCGTAGATGGGGTTCCCCGGCGGACCTAAATAACACTGCGCTTTGCTCGTTTTGAAGCATTATCGACAGCACAACATCAACACTGCTGTCGATAAAGATTACTCACGGCAGCCGAAACATCCGTTTACATAATCTGATTCCACTACACTGTTTCTACCCCGATCACTCCTATTTTGTCGAGGAAAGCGTGCATATCTTTCGCATTATGTAGAGCGCGCTTCCAGCTAACTGCTTGCTTCCTCTTCGTAGGTAGCTTTTCAATCTCCGCAGCTGATTTTCTACACGCAATCAGTTTGATCACTTTTGTTGGTGGGAGGTTTTTAATTGGCAAAAATGTGTCAGTGGATAGGGAATGCTCACTGTTCGACAAGTACCCCCATTTGCACACCAGTTTGGTTTTCACAGGAGACTAACCTGAATCCCAGTTGAATCGCTTGCTTATAACGTTCTTCACCAATTGAATGTGCTGTGCCAGACCGTCTTATGTTTCAGCTCGTATGATATTCGAGATATCGTAATAGATTCTACAGGCGTAACATACCACTCATAAATTTGCTGAAAACCCCTCGACAGACCACCACGGTTTCGCCCTTCTATGAGTTCATCCGAAAGGCGTGGTCCCAAGAATATCATAACTGGTAGATTCAGCTTCGATTCTTGTGAGACGCCCGTGAAACTCGGGGACTGCGCCTACGTGATAAGCCCAAGCGGGAAAAAAGGAACTGATCTGGGATTTCGAAGAGTCTTGAGCAACCTTGTGAGCAGTGTGCTGCGTTTTCTTTACAATACTCACCGTTGATCAGATGAAACATGCATGACCTAAATTGTTCAGGCTACCTGTGAACACAATTTGGGTTCAAGCAGAGCATAATGTTCACTGAAACTCGGAAAATGCGTCTTAAGTCAGAATTGGAAAGGCGGAACAAGTTGTGGGCCCTTGAAGAGCTTCCATCGAACTTGTGAGTAGTTTCCTCCAGGAAAGTGTACGGTAAAATATAAAAGGCTTATGGCGAACTCCAAGAATCACAGCCACGTGATTAAAACTCTACAAATTGTTTTTCGATCAGGAGAAAGTTACTGCAATAGAAGGTAGGAACAGGTGCTACTCTCGAACTCAGTAGTATCAGACGCATCCGAAAGTCCGGAGCAGCATATCACGGGGTGGGGATTATGGAAGGCTTTGAAATTTACACGTGAAATCGAAAACCGTATTGACTAAAAGTTAGTCTGACTAGGCTTCTTTAACTGTAAACTGTCGACTCACTTCGTCAGTCATGGCGACATGGTCCGACTCAATTTTGAGTGGGATGTTGCTTAACCATGTGTGTGCGTGGTCCGTGCTCTGCTCAAGAAGTTTTAAGCTGTTCTCAATGCGTCCCGTCGCTTCGTACAAATCGTCCAGATCTTTCAGACGAGATTCTATCGTGGGAAAGACGGTGACCAGATAATTTTCCGCATTATTTAATCGCTCCTGATTAGCCCTATCCAGGGGGCTTAGAGGAGATTCGTTTGCCACACGGATTGCTTGTGTTAGCCGTTTCTGTGCCTAAGAAAATTTCAACAAGGCAATAACTCAGGTTAATATGATGAACTGCGTGCATTCAAAGAGAATTAGGTGGAAAATTTCCCATAAATCCTCGGAGCATTTTGTGTAATGCTCCCATGCAGTGACGCAGCCCGTAAGTGCGGATGTATTTTCTGTAGGATGAAACAGTCCCAAATGAAAGGCATTTTTGGCAACTGGGGAAAAGAAACCAAAAAGTGAGAAGCCTCTCCATGGTTTTCCGACTGCTGGCATCCCTATCCGCCAACAAAGAAAGAACCGCAATGAAATGTCACTGACCCAGGGATACAAATCGACAGTCATATCGAGCAAATGATTCGCCCAGGGATTGGTGCAGATAATCGCTTTTCAGAATATCATGATTTTCATAAGGATCGGTGCCGATGATAACTTCCTAAAAAAGTACCACTGTCTTCAAGATTATACTGGAAAATATTTTTCTAACAAATCTAACAATGTTCTGCTTTCGGACTGAGTTTCGCTATCGGATGAAATTTTTTATCTCGTTCGTAATTAATTTAGTGACGGGAGCTGATGACCATCGGAGAATCTCACAAAATCCCACAACTATGCACGAATCACCCATCTGCATGATAAGCTGAGATATTTAGTCTAGACAGAGGAAAATAATCTGTTGAATTCTCCACATAACGCTCTAAAAGGTGGGTGCAACGACTGACGAAGCACAGGAGCGAAAAGAAATCGAAAGTTCTAGGCGCTGTAGTGAATTTTCTTCCCATGTGTTTTACAAGCAGTCATCTGGGCTAGCTCCTAAGCATGGTAAACCAGTCTCTGTTCCCCTCTAAATAGGTTAGAAAACAACCGGGAGGGGAGAATTTGCTGCCTTGTCACGTGCTTGATTCGGCTAACCTCAACTACCGCATCCGTTCAGCTGTATGTGTTCACCTTCGAATATCTTCACACACAGAGATGGATTGAATTTCCACTAAGCGCTCATGAGACGTAAACTAGGTGCCGTAACAACACATACACGCACTCGCACACTCTTACATGCCTAGTCATGCTAGAATACACACACCTAGAATACGGATAAACAAAACCACCGATATTGACAGACGGTAAACACCAGTCACACTGAGTAGGGCGGAGAAACCAACCTGCAATTCAATGGGCTTTAGACCACCAGCATCTTCACTAGTGGGATACGCAGCATTGCTCGGTTCAACAAGTCTTGGTGGCGCATGCTGTTCTTCAAGACTTGTCGCCTCAACGCGTTCAGACCACTCGCCCTCTCCCTTGCTGTTTATGACTGCCACACCAAATTGTCTGCTTCTAGCAGACCAGCATGAACAAATGCTTCCACACCTGTTGTCAATCGTACAACCTCCTCGGATAGGCCGTCATCGGGTGGCCAGCACACACATGCCCAAATAGTGATAGCAGTCCTTATTGATGTACAATTGCTTACTAATCGATATCGAAATCCAGCATTGTGAGCAGATTTTAGACCACAGCCAAGTGGATATATATATATATCAAGCACAAACAAACAGGAAAATGAAATAGGAATGTGGTTTAACTGTCGTCAAAACTCACCTGTTCTTGCCCATCCATAGTATCCGCCAGCATTTTCTTCAGTTGATCCAAGTTAGCACGTGTGCAGTCTCCGGTAAAACCGTATTCCTTGCTTGGATTTAAGACAGTGTCGGCCTGAGACATCCAAGTTTCAACTGCGCATAAATGACTTGCAAGTTCCTCTTCCGCCTTGGCACGCTCAAGCTGCTCCGCAGCCTCTCGACGTTTTTGTTCGATTTGCTTCAACTTGTCAGCCTGTTGGACAGGAAGTGACTGTTAGGTCGTTTAGGGAAAATTTGGAATAACTCGTGAGTTATGGCATTCTGATATGTCTTTGGTGGAGCACACGACTCCTGGATCATGAGGTCACTGGTAGTTTTGTATAAACAACCCGACAGCACATCCACATGATGACCTATCGCTTTCTCAACACATCATCCTGAGGCGACCTCACATCTACTGCGAAATATAGACAAATGTCAGAGCAAAGTGTCGTTTAGTTCAGGTTACCTCTAGTGTAGTTTATTCCTTCTAGTACAGTACGCACTCCCCTTCACTTTTAAGGCACTTTATTCGAATGACTGGCACATTACCCTTCAATGCTCACTCCGCTTCGAGATTTCTCTTAGTCCACTGACAGCATGGAGGCATTCACTAGTGTACACAGAACTCTAGTCTGTTGTCGGCAAGTTGAAATAGCTGAGAACAGCCGCAAGAGATACCTGTTCCATACTGGGACTCGTTTATTGAACAGAGGGCACGTCAAGAACCAGAAGCTGCCAATCAGAGAGGCATTTATCACGATGCATCCCAATAAGCAGGATAGCCACTGCTTGACTGCACGTTTCGCGACCTGAACTTATTTTCGCTATAAAGGTCTCCGAATTTCCATATCCGTTGTTCGATATTCATCAGATCCTTCGTGGGATCAGTAAATACTTGGATAAAACCCTCTGGCGGTGCACCATTAAACGAACTATCCAACTCAGTCAGCAAATGTCAAGTTCTCTATGCCGATAAGTCGTATATTTGGATCGTTTTCTTGGTCAACAGATGCTTAATCCCCAGTTTTCTGCTATAAAGATACATTCGGATGGAAAACGTAAAAATGGAACAACCTAATGTAACCGGGCAAACAATTAGGGTTAAAAGTGGCGACGAACTAACGCTGGGGAGGGTGGATCAAAATTAGAGTGAATCCACGGAATTCAAGCAGCATGATAGGATCACCGGAGCACAAAATGACGAACGGCTGTCATTGTTCCGTTCACTGAAGTGAAATTTTGCTTTTTTTTGCCGGAGGCAACCATCATGTTGTTTGAAATCTACATCTTCTAGAGGATGCGTGTGATTTTCCAACTAAAACCTGTGAAACTGTAATCACTTGTAATTGTACGTTGCGCATAACTAGAACAACCACCAGACAGCGAATGCGGGTTTATTTCTCGTAAATTTCATGCGCAAGTGAGAGTATTTGTCGAAATCTGTCCAATTCGAGTTCAAGTAGAACACAAGGTTCACCGATACTCGGGGACTGATGAGCCCGAAGTTGGAGGGCGAAACCGGTCGTGGGCTGTCAAAGAGTTTCCAGCAACCTTATGAGTAGTGGGTTGCGTCTAGGTAACTACTGGCACCGTTTTTTTTACACAAACTTGTCAGCCATCCAAGCCCTCGGCATCATTCAAGCTTTGTTTACCAGTGCTAATACGGGGTCAGATTGTGCTCACCTAGTTTGTATAATTGCTTATCTCCTGTCTGATGTAGACTCACCAGAATATTTGCTTCGGGACAGGATGAGAAGTGTTCAAACAGGAGTGAAGTGAATTGAACTCTAATTCAGAGTTGTTTAAACTCTATAAAGGCGGAGCGATTCGTTTTGGATTTTCAAGTTCTAGGTCATAGAACATCATGCCTGCGTGATGCACGATTTTTCAGTGTCTGAATGGGCATTAGTTTTCCAATTAGTTCTGTTGAACCGATTTGCTGAAAAGTAACCACGATATTGGTCAGAAATTTGGTAGGAATTTTGATTTATTATCAAGCACATTTTGGTGCTTTAGGCCTGAAGCTGCTTACCGGAAGGTCCATTGTTTAAATCCATCCCCACTGACGAACAACCTGATGAAACAAAATGTTATTTCGGTAATCTCCAGTTTAAACGAAGTCAGATGATGGTAGAGATAATGGCTCACGGTGCAGCGATCTTGATATTGTACCGGTCTTCTAGAAGTTATGCCTTTGATGGAGCTTTGAAAACTTCCACTCTGTTGAAAGACTACTGTAACCCAACTAAGAACATCATTCGGGATGCGTAGCTCCCCCGCAAAGTTTAGAAACCCAAGAAGTTGCTCAACTTCATTTTCTTACGCCTGTCAGATTATTTTATAACAGGACTATGTAACTTGACGTGGTGAATGAATACCTTCATATCACATAAAAGTTGACCAGAAGAGCCGTGTATCAATTCCGGTTAGGATTTTGATTGAATTAACTGACTGAAATATCAGGCCCAGCGTAGAGATCCAGGTTCTGTCACATACGGCTGATGGATAATTAAGTCCGATTTACAAGGACAAAACTTGTAGGTGAAATGAAATCCGACGTACAACGAGACCTAGTGGGTTGAGCTTACTAAAACACCAGCAGGACACATAACAATGTGGCAGAACGATGTCGCCATGTGTTTCCCCCTGATCTGGGCCTACATTGATAGAAGATTTCACGTTGAGTCTCTCAACTTGTTCATAAACGCTGATCCTGTCCAGATCACATATGGTTCTCTATCTCCCTAGCCGTTGGCTGGTGGCTTGGACATTCAACAAAACACCAGTCAGCCAAACAGCCCAGCATTACAGCAACAATGATCTCGTTGGTGCATCACAGACGCACACTTTCTGTTAGACCAAGAGTGACGAACTGAAATTCGACCAATTGGAGATATTCAAAATCAATAAGACCGTTGTTGTAAAGAAGGCAGCTGTAACGCAATTAAAACTGAACTGTACCTGCTTACACGTGTTTGTCATATAACCCTATGTATGTGCATCTCTCTTTCTCTCTATTACAGGTACACCCGACCAACCCCATTGACTGTTTCCATACCATGTTGTTTGACTTTTGTACACATCCGGTTTCGGTTTCGTTTACAATACACGTGTGTTGTTGTTACGCTCCGGTCTTCTCCCCTGTGTCATCCAACCTGTGCGAATGTGTGCTTTGTGTGCCGTGTGGATTCGATAATACCAGTTTCCATATCTACACATTTCAGAACCGACGTGTGCCGTCACTACATCCTCGCGAGCATCGAATACCACTGACTTCCTGACATCCCACGCTACACAGCTATCTGCTTCATGTTACACAATAAAAAAACACGTGGAAAAACTGACCTCGCGATCCACATGTGCTAGACGACTCTTTAGCTTTGCGATTCTATTCATGTCGGCATTAGGGCCCAAATACCCGAATGCTTCCTCGGCCTCCGCAAACCAGCGTTCCAAGTCCGTGCGTTCGTCCGGAGGTTGCTTCTGTTCTGCGATCAGCCTTTCGGCTTGGGTTAGCCAGCGCTGAAAATTCATATGGAACTAAGTTAGTGCCAAATGTTATCAAAACGCAAAACACTACTTATAGGGTTGCTGAAAACTCTTCGATAGTCTACGTCCAGTTTCGCCCTCCAACTTCGGGCTCAACAGGTAGGCACGGTCTCCGAATTCCCGTCAACCTTTTGTTCTAAATGAACCCAAATTCGACAGATTTTGACAAGTACTGCCACTTGAATACGAATTTGGTTTTGACGGAAGAATGAACTGAATTCAGCTGAATCTCTCGGTTTTTAAGATGGTCCGCTGAATGGTTAGTTTTCAGGTGGCTATCAGCGGGACTTTGACACAGATCAATGCGGACCAAACTGGTGGAGAGTGACGCAAGATGACTGGTTTTCGGAAGTTAAACAGAATGGGGAATTCTTAATTTAAGAAGAACTTTTAGAAAGTTTCGCAAACGTGGAATTCGTTTGTCATTGGGTTATTGAATTCAAGATGTCATGCCTTAACATTGGGAAAGTTACTTGGAAGAGCTTTGACAGAAAATGTAAATCACTACTTGGTTGGAAGCCTCAAAATCTCAAGCTCCAATCAGGAAAACAGAGACCTATTAGGAAAATAACAAACGATGGATCTGTTCTGGCAGATGAGTGAGAATTACTTGAACACTCAAATAATATGGATATTTTCTTGGCTTGTTTTGCGCAAAATATTTCACGTGTTCTGCAGTGTAGTAACCACTGGACAAGAAAAGACGGGACAAACAGAAGTTCTCGACAAATACTCTCATTTTCATATCAACTGGGTTTTCATTGGAGACTTTACTGAACCTCACGTTTATGATATTCTCCAAATGAATGTGCTACACAAAGGCCGCCTCATGTTTCAGTTGGTACGATATTCGCGAGATTGCAGTGTATTTTCATAGATGAAACTGAAAACTCTCCGAATGCACAAAACAGGTTTCTCCTTCCCTATTTGGGCTCATCAGGTACGCGCAGTCTCCGCGGTTCCATCAAACTTATATCCCACGTGAACTCGAACTGGACTAAATTCTCCAACTGCTCTCATTTGCAGGCGAATGTTTTTTTTCTGTAAACTTAAATGCATCCAACTGAATCTTTCTTTTCTGACCATCTTCTTCAACTGGAGTAGTGTGAAACATTTTCCCAGACCAGTTTGACCTTTATAGTAAACCGGGAAAACGGGATAGTTCAGGATGGACCTATCTCTATTCCTGGAGCGTAACGAAATGCGTTTTATAGCTGACTGATTACTGATTAATACCTTTCGGCATTCAGCCTCTACCATTGGTTAGAGAAGCGAAACCCAGATTTGACGAATTGTCCGACACTAAGTTGGCGATTTTCACAGTTTCCAGATATACTGTTCTAATCCTTAGTAGATATTTGCTCCAGTAAGTGAAGCCAGTCTATGCTGAAAAGCCGAGAAGCACCAATCAGTTGTTTCATCCTTATTGGGAATCATCAAAACTACGCATCTTACGAAACTCCAGTAGGAAGTCTCGTACCTTCGACCTCCAGGCCATCGGAGTGAACGCTTAACGGTGCGCCACAAGTGACCAATCAGCAGTGTGATTGGTCGCACTTAGACAGGATACAGACACATTCATCGTTCAACCACGGAATCTATATCATGTGGCCACGTGTTGACTGGCTGCTCGAGGGATGACTTCTCAGATGGGAGTTTCATTTGTCGAGGTTTCCGTGATTGAAGGGTGAGTGGTGCTATATCCTGTCCAAGTGCGAGTTAATCTCAATGGTGGTCAGCCACTTGTGGCCAAGCGGTCAAGTGCACAGACTATTAGCCGAGGTATCGTGGGTTCGAATCACCCTGGAGTTTGGTGAGACGCGCACTACTGATGGTTCCCAATAAAGGTGAAACATATACACAGTCCTCCCTGCTTTTCGCCACGGGCAAGCTTCGCCTAAAGGAAGGAACCTTCTTTGAAAACCTCCTCACACTACCCACTCTTCTAAACATCCAAAATTGTTAAACAGAAGTGTCACTGAAAATTTTGACCTCGGGAAATTCATGTATGTAATCAGTGCAGATTATAGTCACGCATTGAAACTGGATATAAGCGTGACTTGGTGGCTTATGTACATCCGGGACTCGTTAATTTTCGTTGCGTCATCCCATATTCCACGCCAGCTGCCTTACACACACCGATTACTGGAATCAACCCTAATGGGTTGAGTCCTTTCTGATGCTTGAGCAACCAGCATAGTGTGCTCAGCTAATGATTAGTCGCAGAGGAGTCACTGCTCCAGGGTACATGTGACTGGGGAACCTTTTCACCTAAGGGAGCATTTTGTACTAAAAACTGGGTGTTTTAATGTAATTCCTACCTCCCAACTGGACACCCCGGCAACATGATCAAAAGGTATTAGTGCGGTACCAGAGCTAGACTTGTTTGCTTTGTCAGGTTAACTGTTGATGTGTGCATCGCAGCTTTTTCCTACCGATCAGCTAGGATACCCACACTCACAAACAGGCACGACCTTACTCGTGAGATCCCCATTTGAAAAATTCAATGGCTTCCCCACGCTACTGCCAAAATTATAAGTAGTCTGCTTGGATGGGTATAACTTCTCGCAGGATGCATGCGCCATCCATTCGAAAATTGGTCACTCAAAGGGTCACTTAACATGTGATCACGCCATTTCAAATGCATGATTTAGGTGTGATATGTTCTGTCTCAGTGTGGGTGTGATTTCGTCCGGCAATTGGAACCGATCAATGTTAGAAGTCCGAGAACCATTGTACAGCTGTGCCATCCTTGTCAGGAATCAGTAGAGATTCAAACTTGTAACAGCCCGGCTAGTCGTTGAACAGTATACAGTTTGGTTTCAACAATTCCATCTGAATCCCCGTTTGTGGTATTCTTTAGCTGAGCTTACTGCACACTTGGATCTCCCGTTAAAGTCAACTCAGTTTGTAATGGGGTGTATTTGGCGGATAGTGTAGTTCGCTATTTTCAATGAGGTAGGAGCAAGCACATTTTTCAGGGGTTGAAATCGAAGTCACGATATGGAGAAACTTCAACAAACAGAAAGTGTTCACAGTGGCAACCAGACTGATGTTGTATATCAGATGGAAACTACAGAGGTCCATCTACTCCAGGACAGGTCTTGAAAATTACAACTGCCTTAGGAAATTGCATTCGAGAACTTGGTGTGGTTTTCGCGTTTGGTTCTCCTTCTATCGCTGGAAAACACCTGGTATCTGGACGTTAGGCTTGCACTTCCATCGAAACTTTTAAATAAACAGAGTACATTGTAAGACTTCGGCCCCAGAGAAAACAATATGACTTACCTCGATCTTATCAGTGTTTGCATCAATGGCTCCCCATGCATCTATTCGACGTTTCAACTCGGTGCCGAGTTCTTCCAGACGTTTGGCCTTTTCTGAGTTCCATTTGGCTTCACAATGCTTTATCCACTCCGGAATGATGACCAAGGAATTTGGTGGTGGTAATTTTTCGTCAACATTTGACAGCCGTACAAGCAGACCGTTATGTTTGTTCAACTCCTCTATCGAATTTTCCAATTTTGTGGGAATGTTTTCTATTGTTATACAGTTCTGGTGGGGAGGTGTTAAATGTGTGTGCTCATAGTCAATAAAAAGCAAAAACTGAAAACTGCAAGCACTGATTCTCTTCGATGCTATAAACAAGTTTCAGAAAAATCGGTGTGTGGGTTGTCACACCTATTTTGTGAACCTCATACAAAATAAAATGAGAAGTGACTTCGCTCCTTAGCCAAATATTAATAGCTCGGTTGCGTTAAAACTAGCGTTCTGACCAGATCGTCAAACTAACACAACAACCAGCTAGCCCAATCAGGTGAAACTTAAATAATGGGTATACAGCAATAGAGCCTACACTCACAAACAACACGGATACAAACAACGGTGTTTGTGCGGTATAATTATAAAAACAACCAGGTTGTGTAAGCTTATGTACTGCGTAGCAGAAGCGAAAAGTATTGTGCGTGCTACTCTTGTGTCAGGTGGTCATAAACCTGCCTATATCATCTGAGTCGGCCTCGGAGGTATCCTTACTAGTAACAAGTATCAACATGTCTGCCCCTGATGGTTGCAATCCGAACTATTTCCAATTTACGTATACTTACACTCAAACACAACTAGCAGCAGATCTTGGGGACAGTTTTTACCGTTTGTAAGTCCACCAAATGATGGACACTAAACGGTAATCCAGCTCAATCAAACCCTCAGACGAGTTGACTATGTGCTAACCGAAGTGACGTCCGAAAGTGATTACACCTTCAAGACGAAATGCGCAGTGAACTGGCGAAATACACTTTTGTGCAAACAAATTTGGTTTTGCGAGAGACTCACCTGGAACCCAGCTGACTCTCTCGATTATGCTGTTTCTAAGGTTGACGGAAACTCGGGGACTGCGCCTACCTGATGAGCCCCAAGAAGGGCGAAACCGGTCGTACGCAGTGAACTGCTTTCCTAGGGGACACATTTCATATCTGTCTTCGGATTTCATCAATAGGATATGTAGAAAGACACTATTGTAAATGAAATACTGCAAAAACTTAGCTAAGGAGCTATTTTTAAAGGTAGACGAATGCATCCATTTGCGTTAGGTGGCTGCACGCAGTGACGTCAAGGTAGCATGCTACAACGGATACTGCTCAGTTCAGTCAGCATCTGCGTCCCATTCAGAATAGATTAAAATGTTTTCCTCTCACATTCTACTTCAGCAACTGATATCTTTGAATCCATTTTGTGCAACAAGTAAGTCACATTTGTCGCGATGACCATTCGATTGCGTTCCAGCTGACAAACTTTTTGAAAGGGGCATGCAAGGAGTCATAAAGCCACATGCCCAGCATTGTGACCGCGGTTGCGATCATGAGTGGAAATTTATTACAAAGTGGGAAATGTTTTAACCAGATGCCTCCCGGTTGTCAGTCTGAACGGACTGCCAAAAGAGAAACGAGATAGATAGATTTTTGGGCGAATTTCCTCTGTGCGACAGCTAGTTTATGGCACGGGCCGTCGAAGTTGGGCAATTTTACGAATTACACCCAACGCCAGCATACCCAATTTATGCAATAGGCCAGCGGGTATGCTTTGAACTATCGAACATCCGACGAACAGAGATTCGCAGATCATAAATACTTTGGTGAAAACAACGTCAAAAGTATCTGGCGTTGCTAGAATACCTGGTTGATACTGCGTGGAACTTGTTGATCCCTCCGATGTGTTGAGTACCTCAGAAATCCCGTTGCTTTAATCCGTGGAACCGGGTCGACTGTTTTGACATGCAAAATCAACTTGTGTAACAATTTGGATAAACAAATACATGTTATGTGGGTATAAATTTACCACGATAAATTACCGAACACTCCACCCTCGTACAGTGCATTAAGATACCTTCTCCGTTGTGAAACTATCTACTGAATTAGCAGACTTTTATGTGATTCCTTTCGCCCCATCACTATCATTTCTTTCTTGAAGAAGCTATACCACCTATGTCATCTGAACTGAACTGTAGTTAGAACGTATTTCTTTGCAGTTAGATAACACACAGACTAGAAACTTCTGTGAATTTTGTTGTCTTTTGAAGGCGGACGATTGTTTGTAGCTGACTCCCCGGGCTTACGATTGACACCTCAGCATTGTGAGACACGGGAAAGTAGGCAATGGATCGTAGTGACCGATCGATACATGCCTTTCGCGTTTGAACGGTCCTCACCCGTCCTGGTGTAACTATTCGGAGGAGGTCACACCAAAGAGGGACGCTCTAGACGCACAGTGGGCACATTTTTGTTGTCTTTCAGCCGTTCAGAACGGGTGTGGAACCGCACAAAAAGCGACATGCGAGCTTATGGGTTGGTCGCAGGCTTAGAGTGTCTCAACCAATCATCCTCTGGCTGGATGCAAGCCCAGATGGTCTCAACCAATCATTCTGTGGCTGAAAGCAAGTCCGTCTGTCTTCAGTCAATCATCATCTGGTTGGATCTGCGCTTGGCTCCCACGAGTATCTTGCGCAGCGCACCAGTGTAGGAGTCCGAAATAGCGTTTGGCTGCCGTCCGATACTGGTTAGCCTGGCCGTAGCAGCTAAACTACCAGATATTGGTGCATTTTTGTGCCAACACAAGCACGTGCTTCTGCGTGCGAGCCTCAGTGAATCCAGTGTAAACCGAAAGTATTTAATTACTTGATGGACTCCCAAGTTCCTTAGGCAGCCGCCAGTTGATCTGGACACGATTGCGTTGCAATGATCGTATTCAACAGTCAGGTTCAAGTCGGTACAATATCCTACAAATTGAAGTGACCAACTTCAGGCAGAGTATTATGGTACTTCGATTAAAACTCTGTAACATTTATGTTACAGAGTTTTAACCGAAGTACCATAATCCCGGGTTTGTGCCAAACAGATCTACTTGTGGCCGTATCACTCTGTCCACTTGTATAGGCAAACGATTCACACTGGAAGCGTGCGGAGTCTCCTTCGTATTAATAATAAGTGATTTTCTGTTTATTTCGTTTGCATTGCATTATATGTAGGCGATATTGAATGAAACGCGTGTATACATGGTTACACTTGATAAGTACTCAGATCCAGCAGTCACATGTTTCGGATTGATTGAATCGATTTTTTTACCCAACCAGTGTTTGGCTGGCCGTGAGATGATGTTTTTAGGTTTCTCTTCTAAACGAACTTGCGTACTCTAAACACGGTTTTTGTCCTCCGATGAATTCCGACTGCTGTGAGCAACCGCTATTTTTTCTTGCATATTCCATACAATTATAACTATTTCACCAGGTACTTCAACGTTCTCAATATGTTGTGCTATACTTTTGAACGTAGATGAAAACCGGGAGGCTCTATGCTATAAGCAACCGAGAATACGTCTCAGTTAGTTTCACAAAAATAGCAGATTAAGGAATCAGATTAAAGGACTGAAGACATCGAGTTACCTCGTAATCCACAAGCATTTCTTTTAGCATATTCACATCTTCCTCTTCAGACAGTCCTTCCAACACGGAGTCCCAAGCAGCCAAACGTCGTTCAAATCCAGCTACAGAAGTTCTTCGGCGACTGCGTATGCTGATCTTCGACGGAGACTCAACGATGGCATTGGCGTACAGTAGGTCCAAGAAATTTCTTCGAGCACGTGCCGCGTCCAACACGGCAGTGTATCCAGGTTCCTTGGCTATCGTTTCTGAAACGCGTCGGCCTATCTGCATTGCCAATTCAGCTGGCAGGGCATGGGCCCCTTCGGTAGTCAATGAGGGCGTATTAAGCAGCTTGCTAATATTATCACGCATCTGAATTGCGCGGTGGTTCTTGAGCCCAAAGTGTTCCTGAAAAGCAATAACATTTCGTCTACTACTGAGCGAAACCCGATTCACAGCTGAGAGAAAAGTGAATCTGTCATAGAATTACCAAAGAATTCAGCATTGACAAACGGAAAATTGTTTGAAGTTGTGTTCTCGTTTGCAAACTATACTGGTTTTAACAGGAAACTCCACATAACTCTGGGCGAATCTCTCTTCTACGATATGCTTATTCAAGTAAGTGGGCTACACAAAGTTCGCCTCATGTTTCAGTTGGTGCGATACATCAGATATCAAGTTATGTCCCGTTGGCACAATACACTACTCATAAGGTTGCTGAAAAATCCTCGACAGCTCGATTTCAGTTTCGCTCCTCTTAAAACTTACCAAGTAGCAGATTTCAGAGGAGTTTCATCAATCTCACAGGTTAGTTTATATTTCTAACTGGAAATACGTATCTACTCAAATGCACTAGTTAGTTAGTGAATTTGTAAAATTCACTTCCATTTTTAACTATTACCCAAAATGGTTTCTTGGAAGACGAAAACCATTCAGCAATCAGATGATTATTCAGAGTGGTACGTTTCCTCTCAAGAGTCGTGCCCCAAGAAGTAGCGTATATGACCTAGAGGAACGTTCGAAAACTGAGTCACTAATTTTGTGATAAGGACATACTCCGAAACCGAGGCAGAGAAGGGTTAAGGTGAACTCGAAAAACCGGAATTTACCGACAAAAATTAGCTATAAAATTGAAATGATTTATGCTACATGGTTGTGAATCACATACGACTCAAAATGCTCGATGGTAGAATATCATAAAAATCGAATTTTGGGCCCAGCGATCAGGTGGTTGCTTTATATACCTACGGAATACTATAAAGATAGAATGCATAAGCTTGTTTGGACCCAATATTTTATAATTAAATATCCCCAGCCAATCGACCGTTGTACACTTCGCACGATATCGTTTTGGACAAATCTGAAGCGATACCCTACGGTATAACTGTCCATAATTGAACTGGCGTGCAACTGGGACTTACCCGATAAAAAAACATTCGTATTTCTGGTATACTGCTCACATTAAATTAGTATAAGCAAGAATTAATGAACGAACGCATTGCATGCGGGATATTAAATATCAAAAATTGCCCTGAATAATGATCCGTGGAGTTGGTCTACGTGAGACCTCAAACAACTCTACAGAACCACACCTTGGTGCAAATGCTTTGTTATGGTGAACGATGGAAAAACTTCTTGACTTAAACGGATGGCTTAGGGGGGACCATTCTTGGCATCCCAGTGGCACAACAGAGCAATCTGTGGGGCTCGGTAACAAGATAAACAGGTTGATCGAATTTGATCTTGACGGCGACATGTTGTGAACAGTTCATCTCCTCGACAGAGGTCCCTGTGGAAAGGGATCACTCGGCCGACAGGAAGGGCCAATCGTATGATTGGGCCCATCACTTCGCTTCCTGTAAACTGGAAACGATATGATTGACCTTTCCTATCGGCCGAGTGACCTCCTTTCACAGGGACCTCTGTCGGGGAGATGAACTGTTTACAACACCTCCCCGTCAAGATCAATTTCGATCAATCGGTTTATCTTGTCACTGGGCTTCGCAGATTGTTCTGTTGTGTCAGTTACTTTAATCTAGGAAGCCCATAAAACTTACAGATCCCTGTTTGATGAGTTTCTCGATTTGGTCCAGCGACGGTGGGGAATTCGGTGGGTCAGCACTGCCAGGCCTCCAGGACTCCTTGGGTTTTCCCCACATTCCCACGAGTTTTTGACCTTTGTGTGCCTGACACCACGATTTGGACGTTGTTTTCATCCACTGTTCAGCTTTTGCAACCCAGTCGGCTACATTGCCAAGTTCACCCGGAACAAGAGAGTCAATGTGCCATCGCCAGATATCCACAGCACCGTTAAGACCTTGTTTTGCCTCCAACGCAATTTGTAACTCACTGGAGGCGGGTTCACCAGTAGCTTGAAATTCACCGAGACATTCCTCATAGGTATTAATTTCATCCAAAGTATCCTGATATGCCTGAAGGGGCACGGTTGAATGAAGCATAACGGAGGAGATATTAAAGGGAAGTGATTGGTGTGCATGCGAATTATGCATTCCAAACCCCGGTCAAACTATCATCAAAACAAAGTACAATCCATACACGTGGGAAAACGAGAAACGGTCTGTCCGAGAGGTAGTCACTTATGAAAAGGAATAACTTGGGCAAACAAAATATGACGGTAAATTCCTTTCTTTTTTACCTTAATCTGCGTCTCAAATCCCAAGTTGTTCTTTACCACAATTTGTCGCACTCCAACTATCCAGGTGGGTCCAATCGTCAAAAGGCATTTTATATGAGTCACTAAAGTTCAACTCAAGATAGTCAGCAGTTAATGACTGAAGGGCATGAGCCATACTGGTGTACCTCGTCAGTAATATGAAACGGAAGATGTGAATTGATGAATGCAAAGGACCTATGAAATCTAGAAGTCGTCACTCGGTGAGCCAATGAACACCTGACCACGCGATGTGGTTTCCGTTATTGAAGGGTGAGGGGCGCTATATTCTGTCTTAGTGGGAGCTAATCACACCACCCTCCAGCCACTCGTGGCCGAGCAGTTAAGTGTCCAACCACTGGCCGGAAGGTCGCGGGTTCTAGACTCTGTGGAGTTTCGTGAGATGCGCAGTACTGATGATTCCCAACAGGGAGGAAACAGCTGTTCGGTGCTTCTCAGCTTTTCAGCGTAGATTGGCATAGATTGGAGGTACCGCTGTCGGATAGACTTACAACTGGCCCGTCCATACAACTCGCTTGCGGTTACGCTCATCCTAAACCACGTTACCAAAAAAGATAACTTTTATTTTGCATTCACCTCAAGACGTCCTTTGCAATGGAAATGGGTGTCCTTCACAGGAAAAGGGTACTAAATTGAACATTGAACAGTTCGAGCAAATGACATTTCTGGTCTCTTCTTACTGGAATATTATTCAGGAGCTTTTGAAATAGTATTCCGAATACTGGGTAGAGAAAATATTCCTCCAGAGTCTTAAAACTATGTAAAGTATTCTTACGACCGTTCTCAATGTTAATTTGCTGGAGGGAACACATTAAATTGGACGATTAACTTCCGAACGTTAGATCAATGGGAAAAATAACGAATGAGTTGAAGCTGCTCATGCTAAGGGCGGGTTGCGGTGAGTAGGCTGTAACCAAGCCCTGGCAACGCAGCCAATAATCTTTACTCTAGTCTGATGGTTTTCACAGCCTTTCTCCAAAGTCTCAAGTGGGAATCGCATAATATAACGATAAAGCTGCTTCACGCAACCCACGGACCAACTGAAATACGTGTTTAAGACTAGATATCGCAAAAATTCGTCAAAAACAAGGCACTTGACCTCGGGCAGAAAAGCTTTACAGAGGTTTGGTGGAGGCACCATGCTCCCAAGAACAGTTTTTGAAATCTAGTGTGAATTCGAACAAATAGGTGACGGAAGCACAGTTCTCTTGGGTCTTGGATGGGAGGGAACGATTTTGAAGAGTGCACTTTCGCATGCACTATCTTTGATAGTGTGAAGAGATTTTGGAATTCTTGATGGACATTTGGTCCTGTAAGTGGAGCCGACAAATGCTGAAAAGCCGAGAAGTACTGTACAGGTGTTTCATCTTTATTGGGAATCATAAGCACTGCGCATCTCAAGAAACTCCACGGAGATTCGAACTCACGACCTCCCTACTAATGGTTTAAAAACTTATCAGTTCAGTCGGGAGCGATTGAGCAGCAGTTTGATTATCTCGCACAGGATATAGCTCACTCATCCTTCAATCACGGGATCCACATCATGTGACATCACTCGAGAAACCAGTCAGCACGTGTGACCGCAACACAGACAAGTATCCCAACACTCGCTAAAAAGCATATCAGAATGATCAATACACAGTGGCAAGTCACAGTACAGAAAAAGTCCATTCACCTAGAGATTCCCTACACTACAGATCACGCTTTTAGTCAGCTTAGAAGGACATTAGACCTGGTCCTGCACCAATCTTAGACCAAACTCAGACCTTTAGGGCGTACACAAGGGCTATGCCATTTCTGCCGATCAAAACCCTAACGTCAGTTTTGTCAACTAGTTATTCCACTTACCAATTCGCATGGATAAACACATTGGTAGAACATTTGTCGACAGGTGTGAATCATCTATTGCATATTGCTCCTGTACGCATTCTACAACCAGGGTGTCACAGTGGAAGCTTTTTGTTGAGTCACCCGATCAGCATTTCGTCGTGATTGCTCACTCAGTTTTACAACGCACTCAAACCAAACTGTCAGACAGGACCAATTCACGATGATCCGCCGACAGGCGTTCGTCACAGCTTTAGGGCTGTTCAATCCATACCCACAAACGTTAAGCCTTCGACGGTTGTGAAATTTGACGCGCTTCTATATCCAGTCCAAGTAGCCTGTTGTTTAGACGTAACACACTACTCATGCAGTTGCTAAAAATTCTTCTACAACCAACCACCGGTTTTTCCCTTCCTGGGGCTCATCAGGTTGGCGCAGTCCCCGAGTTTCCGTCAACCTTACGTTCTACTTGAGCCCAATTTGGACAGATTTTGACAAATACCCTGATTTGCACCCGAATTCGGCTTTAACAAGAGACTCGTCTGAATCCAGCTGCATCTTTCGTTTATGAAAGCCCGCTTCCAGTTGTTTAAAACCCGTCCATCGAAGCACACGCCACCGTCTGCTGTCCCTCGGAATGTAGTGAAAGGTGACATAAACCATGCGAAGCGGGACCTGTAATTGGCTGTGACGCTGTTTCCGACGCTGCCAAGGCAAAGTTGGCAAGATACTCAGTGGATCCAAACGCTACACTGCACACATTTGTCAATTATCCATGATAAGTGTCTCATCGCCCACTTATCGTTCGCCCTGACTACGCTGATGCTAAGTACCACTTTAGTGGCTTGACAGATTGGCACAGTTATCAAACTTTCACATACGTGAATTGGGCAGTCATTCTCAAAGTAGAATAGAGGATGCGGGATGCTTGCCTTATATGCTTATCGTGTATTGCCTATAAGGCCAAACATGCAGCGAAACAATTCACCAAGAAAACTGAATTTGAAAACATCATCGTCATCGACTGGCGACAAAAACGGTCTGGAAGAGGACATGCGTCAACACGTCTCCGCAAACTTTCACTTTTCTTGTCTCGCAGGCGCTTTCTTCTCTTACAAGGTCGATATCTGATCAAACTAAACACTCCCGCTGTCCGCGGATGACCTGTAAGTTGCCTGTTTGTGAGACCGGGTTCCTGTTATCGCTCAGTTCGTGCACACTAAACGTTCAGTTACCCATGCATCCTGTTTTCATCGGGTCACAGCAGCGTTTGCTTATAAAATGAAAACAGTGGGCCACCATTGGCGCCACAGTATATCAAGAGTGCAATATAAAGTCGTTCTGGTATTTGTTACCAGTTACTTCCTGAATCCTTTGATAGAATGTCTGTTGTGACATCTGAAGAGTTTGGTAAAAAAATCTTGCAGAATAGTTAACCCAAATTTCGTAGCATTTAAAAACAAGACTCACCGAGAAGTGTTTTTCCAAAGGTAGGCTATCATCCTCACTGAATCTGTTAACCTTTTCTTCCGTCTGCCTGATTCTTGACAAGAGTTGACTAATGTTTTGAGGAAGGGCTGGTGAGATTGGAACCTGCGTCAACATAGATGCATATTAAAAAGTTGAGCAGTAGACCAAAAAGAGTAACCTCTCTCCCTGTAGTGAATCCCTCTCCAAAACGACCAACTGGGAGCGCAAAATATGCACAGGTAGGTTTTTCTTTATAAATATCATCACCTGCCTGGTACAACTAGACTTTATTATCTTCTAGTTCCTCATGGAAAATGTATACATGCTGTCCGACAGTTTTATGTAAGCCACAGGCCTACTCCTCCAGAACTCTGTATGTGCATCACAGAACGGTAAACAGATAAGACGAATGGGAGATGTAAACCTGGTTCACAACCTCTAGTAGTCGTTTCCAATCTTCACGTCCAAGTAACCACATAACGTGAGTAGAAGATCCCAGTGTGATTAATCGTTACACAACTTTGGCCAGAATGTGCGTCCGTGAAAACTTGCCGCTGCACACAAAACTTGCTACAGGTAAAGTACTGCTACCCTCAAAATGGACAGTGCCTCCGAAAACTAATTGCTCCGGTTTCGTCAGAGGAAATATAAAACACCCAAACAGAAGCTTTCACAGGAAGTGGTCAACATTGTCACCGAAGCCGAAAATTTAACGCGTAACTAATATCACACAGCAAACTAAGCCCGAGACAGCTATATTCTGAAAAATGATGAAATGCTGAACCAAAGCAAAGGTCAATTTAGAGTAAGGATCCAAAAAAAAACGTTGAATTGGCGCAGGACTCATTCAGTCCCAAGAGCTGATGTATAAAACAGATGGTTCGGTATCATTCAGCAGGAGGACGTAAAAGTGCACCTACTTGAATCCCTTCACTTCTTATGACTTGTCGTTTAAGCCAAGACTTGCTTCCTTTTAGTCAAACCCCCTCCAAACGCCGTCTTCAGCAGTACTGAGTGCAACTCATCCGAAAGACACAGTAGTGGCGGTCTGATCCGTCCAGGCTGAAGCCGCGTTTGCTTTAAAATGGCACATGAGTCAGAGTCTGTTAGCATTTGGCTACTGGGGAGTAGTTGGAACTGTTTTAAAGATTCCTGTGCTTTCAAGGATGATCTGAAAACCATCAAGCAATGGATCTGATGGAATTGCAGTGTAAACTTATAAGAAGTGCTCTGTCCCGCAATTCACCGAACAATCTATCCTGAGTGTGGCCTTATGCCAATCGACCCTTTCAGGGGTCGTAGTAAAATAGCTGAAAACAATTCCGACTACTCACAAGTAGCCAGATTGCTAACTGATTTCGAAGCCCGTGTCTGTGTACCCGTTTGTGTTGAGCTGAAGAGCGTAAACTTTGAAATTTGAGCATTGGACGACCTTTGCATTCACTTGATGAGTCCCTCTTAGGATGAAACGCGTGGCTGTCTGCATTTTTAAGACTGATCACTCCGACTTTACGATCAAGGACAACTTCTGACATGTATGGTCCAGTAGGCGGTATGCAGGAAGCACAACACTTCCAGAAACCAGAAAGCGGAGAGCAGTCCGTCGTGAAAATAAAACCAAATAACAAAATGTTTCCCCTGGAAACCTTCTGTAATTCAAATTTTGCTGTTACCTCAATTAGTTACTCAGTTTAGTAAACATAAAATGGAGCGCAATCTCGCCACGTCCCGAGGATTCGCACACTTCAGAGAGCAATATTGAAGCAACATTCAGCCATAATTTTGTGGCCGGTATAGTCTAAAGGTTATTTTGAAATTAGGATAAACAGTTTGAGTCAACCGCTGAGTTACTATGCATTAAGTTGTTCATGAATAACAGACTACTCATGAGTGACTACTGTTTGAGTAGGCACGTTTAAGCTCCTCAGCTACATTCTGAACTGCCATCAACTGTAACCTTGAACAAGTTTAGCACTTTGCAATAACCAGCTTGGCGGCAGCATATTCGTACAATTCACAAAGTACAATGCAATGGTTATATATTAAAATATCAACACAACCGCAATGTAAATTGTGCATGCATTCAGTAGCCAGGTTTTAGCGAACTACCAGTATAAAAACGCAGTTTTGACAGTAACTTGTACAAAAAAGTCAGGTAATGATTCTTCCCCCTGAACCCATTTGATGATTTCAAACTCTTTATTAGTGTGTACACTGGGTTTACTTCAGTTGCTATCCAACCTATTTCAAGGATTTGTGTCTCACTGTGTACTCGTGTTTACGTTAGACGTTAAAGTGTGGCACAACTGGGCAGACAATTGTCATATCACTTACTGGCGTTGGCTCTCGTTTGCCCCCTTCAGGATAGGCTTTGAAAAATTGGGCGACGTAGGTCATGATGGATTTTTCGTCTGGTCGATCGACGTCCACATCTGTCAAGAATGAATCACACAGATTTGAAAACGATGCCATCAGTCTCAACAGCTTTGTAACACTGCGAATGCAGATAGTCACACACAGATACACAGACTCAAGGGTTAGCAGTTTCACCGTCCGACTGGGTACTATTTTGATGTACGGTAGGCCTGGGAGGAGAGGATATTGTGAGGAGGGAGGCTTTTAACCCCTCACGGGATTAACCTCTGCTTGCTACCAGATCTGTGCAGACTGGGAAAGCTCCGATGAATTTGATAAAAGAGCGATCTAACTTTGTAATTGCTATTTAGGGAGTTATTCTTCACCTGAGTTGTCGGTTGAAAATATCTAGTTGTAGCGCTTTGACGTGTTTTTTGAGGGTATGAACTGTTCTAACTACTCACTGAGCACTCACCTTCTGCGTCTAACAATCTTGGTATCCCCAAATGGGCTTCAGCCTGTGAAAAAGCATGCTCCAAATTTTCTCGTGCCGTTCGATGTCCTAACTTGTCCATCTCGACCAAAGAGGAATCTATATTGTGCACCATTGCGTTGAATGCAATTCCGTCCCGCCAACTTGGACCAAAGTCATTAATTTTTATGTCGTATTTTCTGAAAAGATGAAGTACGGGGCACTCAATGGAGGACTATCCATTCACACATAGACAGAAGCTTGAAAAATGCGAATGACGTTTAGCGGGTGCAGTCATTTATTGTGGGTCGACATCGATTGACTGGTTGGTGTAACTTTGAGGTGACTGTATCTGCGGTAGTAAAACTCCAGTGAAAGCCGAATGCGAACGTCAGTATATGAATCGTAAAGAAACTGTTCTAAACCCTGCATATTCGTGTGTGCTCAAATTTTTTACCGTTACTTGATTTGTCATCAACACCCTTATGCCGTGAGAGGATGAAGAGGTGCGTCTGTTTGGTGTTAGAAACTGCACCGCATGTTTTCAAGTCAGAGTAAGGATAGATCTATGTCCCTGGGAGATAAGTACTCAGCGTACAACACCGTTATATATATATATATATATATATATATATATATATATATATATATAACCGATAGGTAATTTGCCCTCATTGGCTAAGTAATTTGGTTTTGGCAGAAGACTCAACTGAATCCTAGCTGATGGTTTTCTTCAACTGAATGTGCTGCACCAGGCCACATCATGTTTCATTTTGTACGATGTTCGAGTCATCGCAACACGCTACTTATAAGGACGCTGAAAACTCTTTGACAGTCCAAGACCGGTTTTGTCCTTCTTCAGACTCATCAGGTAGGTGCAGACCCCAGGGTTTCCGACAACATTGTGCTCCGCCTAAACCCAAACTGAACCGAAGTGGACAATAATAAACGAGAGATTCACCTGGGTTCAGCTTAGTCGCCTGTCAAAACCAATTTCGGGTGCAACTGACAGTATTTGGCGAATTCTGTCAAATATGGGCTCACATGGAGCATAAGGTTGACGAAACCTTGGAGACTGCGCCTACCTGATATCAGGAAGGTCAGATTCCTGAAAGTAACCACTGAATGCCCGAAAGCTACTGAGACCCTCAACTCCGCTAGATGCTGACCAGGCAGACAACGCCCCTACAGTATGCAGCGCGTGACAGCCTTGCATCGAAGCCAGACAGCGCGAGACAGCGTTGGACCAAGGTTAGACAGTGTCCCTCCAATAAAATAGCTTGAGGCCGTTGTATTTTCGCACTCACGGTCTGGCACTCGCTTGTTCGGAATAAAGCTGTTGTGTTCCTTATCAGTGAGTATTTTTTCGGCACTAGGCACTGGAGCGGGAACAGCAGTCAGGTACAACGGATTGGCGACTCAGCAAGATATAACACCTGATGAGCCCGAATGGGAAATGAGAAACCGGTGGTGGGTTACATAAGAGTTTTCAGCAACTATATGAGTAGTTTGTTAAATCCAGACATGCGTTGTTCAAGTGTTGCAAAACAGTCAACAAACATTTAGTCAACAAATGAGGCACAGAGCATAACAGAACAGATCGGGACCAACAAATAGGTCAAACTGAAGGCCACAGTCCCTTGGTACCTGGTAGTTTTAGTTGATTAGTGTTTCTACTTTGACCACATTCATGACCTAGATAGGTGGGGTGAACAGTATGCTAACAATATATAATTAAGGTTTTGTCACGCGTCAATGGAATTACTGACCATAGACAACGATGCAGATACGTCTTGGAATTCCCCTACAACATGACGAAAAAGCAGTCTTATCAAGGCGAGGATATTACCAACACGATTAAGAAACAAAAGAGAGACAAAACAAGCAAAAAACCCCTGACACTGGTGGAGCGTTTTTTTGTGTATTGTAGGAACGGGAATGTTAGCATTCATGAATGGGCTGATATTAAGCAGCTTCCTACAAAAAAGTGCTGTGCAAAAAACTGTTCTTGACCACGAACAAGGACAAGCTTTCAGTTTGGCGGACCCTCAGATTATAGAGGATGCAAGATTTTCACGCATCAACAACCAAGAAATTCTCCAACAATATTTCACACGGCCTTTAGCTTAGAGTGCACATGTTTTTTGGGCCAAACAAAAGCGAATGCTCGGGCAACATATGGAAAAACATTCATCCGCATTGAAACAGGGAGTGCATTAGCGCATACTTTAGGACACTGTGACACTGCGGACTGTGCGCCAAACAGCGACAGTGCAACCGGGGGGCGAGAAAAAATGAAAGCGTGGACCAGTGAACAAAGACAAACAACTCACGATTCCAAGGTACTATACAAAAGTGTATCAAGATGATCATTAACAAAGAGGCTGGCTAGAGAAGGTGTTTCTAAGCACACTGCTCGACACATTGATTACAACGTGGCCTATCGAAAGCCGAACTTTAAGCGCTTAGATTTCGAACACAGGAAAATGACTATAATCGAGGGCCTTCCTCCAAGCCGAATCACAAACCTCTGTACTTACATTCAAACTACGCGGGTTCAAGTGACATTTCAAGCAAAGAAAACGGTGGTAAGATACTCATTTGCAAATCAATTTGCTCATAACGGTTGAATCACTTGTTCTCCCAAGAAGATAAAACTGGGTGGTGGGTTGTCCAAGACTTTTCAGTAAATTCGTAAGCAGTGGATGAGGAATTACACTCTTCAATCTCCGAGCGCTGACGAAGCTATAGGGAATAGCTTCTTCTCAGGGAGAGAAGGGGAGTGCTCCAGATTGTGGCCGAGGAGCATCCATAATTATTTCCTTCCAGAATAATAGAATTTTTTAAAGATGGATCTCCTAACCAAAAAGCTTACCCCGTGCATATGTCTTGGACCCATCTCTTCAGCATTTGCTTGGCAGAACCTCGGGATCGCGCTTGTCCGGGTGGCAGCCCAAGAATCCTCATCAGCAACTCTTCCTGTTCTTCAATCTACCAAAGACAGATTAGTTAGAAGTTACTGGTCGGCTACCACGAGCAGTTAGTTGGAAGAGGCCAAGATGATCTGGAACAATTTTACACCACTCACCTGGAAATAGAGGATGATGCTCCATATAAGTCCCAATACGATGGCTGGTTTTCCGTCTGCAATGTCCGATGGATTGATGTTCACCAGCTTCACCTGAAAGTTTCAGATACTGGAGCTGTTTGTCTTGGAATCTTGTTTAAATAACGGTGTCAAACCGCAGCATACTTGGCAGACCCGAGATGTATGAATAAGTTGTATGTTCTGCCTGTTTTTCAGGCTTTTTTGGGTCAAAATCCTTCCAAACCAAATCGGGGAACACAGTCACATTCACCCCAAAAGAGCCGTAAGACCGCTGATACTTAGTTGAGAGCCTATGTAGAGATTAAAAAGTTGGCCTTGCACACCAATTTTCTGGTTTGGAACTATGAATAATAATGATTGAAACCGTCGTTCAGTTATGGTACCATTTCGGTGACTACCTGCCATGCCACCGGAAGGAAGCACTAAGGCTAAGATACTGTTAGGTTGCTCAAGTCTAGACAGTCTAGCAGTCGAGATGAGGGGGCTGGGTTCGAAGTACTGACCTTCCAATCAGTAAGTTCGTGCCTTAACCACTGAGCTAGCGCGAGCTCAATTTGATTCTAGGTGTAAACCTGATGAGTGAATGGTAGGGAAGCAACATTACCTCGTTTGAATGGCCTACTTCAAGAAACCCACTGAGTGTAGCCTCTGCGTCCCAATCTATAGCGGGTGCTCAGCCCAGAGGAAAGCAATATTATGGAAGTAATTGCTTCCTATGAAGCGTAGCAACGCACGATGGTCGTACTTGTATCTGGTTGTGCATAACGTCGGGTTTGACCATTCTTAACTGCAGTATGACAAAAATTACAGTACTTGGTCAGTACTTGGGCGGAATAAAATTATTTCGTGCAGGCAGTGCTCAGGAGGTGCGATTTCATTCGAATACAATGATTTATCTTGAGGAGACAGTTGCTGTCAACTACTTCTGCGTCCTACCTACCCAGTCATCTCATATGGACAAAACTATGTTGACAGAATTGCGCACTTTCAGGTCATAATTCACGTTGCTGCTCCAGACACTTTGACAGTCAACACGAGTACTGATGGGTAGTCAGGTCGTCCACTGAAACCTAGTGAAAACGATGATTTTGGATCAAAACCTGCCTCTCTCTTTCACTTCTACACGTCAGCTGTACATGGTGATCATGACCTTTTATTAGGGGATTCAGGCTAGTTTATAGAAATGTCTTGAAAATGATTCTGTCCATCCTCTGAAGATGTTCATTAAGCCGCGTCCAAATTCCGAGTACTTCCGTTCGTACAAAATGTGAACTGTCGCGTTCTGTATTGGCCATCACATAAGGACTTCGTCAAGAATGAGGTTTCTCAGAAGAGTTTCGTAACCTGTGTGACAACGATGTTGTGTACTGACGTAATACACTACTCATATGATTGTTGAAAACTCTTCAGCAGCTCACGACCGCTTTCGCTCTTCTTGGGGCTCATCAGGTAGGCATAGTCCCCGAGTTTCCGTCAACCTTATGTTCTATTTGAACCCAAATTGCACGAAATTAACGAAACACGCTCATTTGCAAACAAATTTGGTTTTCCGAAAGACCCACCTGGAACCCAGCAGAATCTCTCTTTCATGCAGTTTTTCATTGTTGATAAAATAAACATAATAAACGAGAGATTCAGCTGGGTTCCAAGTGCACCTCCCGCAAAACCAAATTGGTTTGCAAATGAGTGTATTTCGCTAAGGACGTGTATTTTTTATCTCTTTGTTTCTCATTCATTTGCTGTTTTTAAGAAATTTTGGTTTCCATGTTGAATTATCCAAATTGATTTCTGCGCATGACCTTCGCTGAATTAGAATCTTCTTCAGGGTGCCTTGATTCTCTACAGACTGATGCCTTTGTGCTGCGAGTTTGAGTTATTGTATGCAAGATTTGGTGCTGGATTTGTCTGCCCACCTGATATGTGACCACCGTAAGCGAGAGCTCGAAACGAAAATATTTTTTTGGAGAGTGATAGCCACTGAAGTATACTTTGGGGTATCAGCTCAAAGTGGTGTTCTTGTGGAAAGTGGTGTCTTCTATGGGCATTCTCTACAGAGAATGGTGGAACTCAATAGGCATTTATCGTCAAGGTAAGGGCTACGAGTACACCTTAATGATGTGGAATCCGTTTCTCTATGCGAATGTTGAACCTTCGTCGAGTCAGAAAGTGTATTTCGCGCTGTATCCGATGGAGATAATGTACGCTTCAAGATGGGAGCAAACCTAACGGCTTCATCTGGAGTAATAATAACCAGTATCTAACTAAAGCCGATCAGAGTTAAGCAACTCGACAAGAATGATCGGATGTCTGGTTAGCATATCTGCTTCAGGTATACTGATGGGTGGGAACAGATAAAATGGATCCAGTTTTCATTTGCGGAATTCAAGATACACAAGGTTAATTCTTCATGAAAAAAAAACGAATCGCATCATACTGGAAGCATTACCTTTTTTGATTCTAAGAATTCCAGGGCCTTTTTTATGTTTACCAAGCAGTGAACACGTTGCATATTTCGGCGGAGTTCGGTGTGCTATGAACGGAACAGCAAAGTGGGAAGATAAAGCAGATGAGAGGACGCATAAAACTACACCAGACGTATTGGTTCGTGGGTCAGAAAATCACTAGCTGTCCTGCGGTGGCATCAAATCTGGCTTTAACTTCCAGTAGTGTTTTCTGATCTCATTTTAAGACTTCTGTATGTTTCACTGGTATTCGAGAGAATGTTTTCTCTTTATCACATCATTTTGCTTAGAATTCACGAAGCATGTCTCCAACACCAACAACTGTTAGTAGTGTGAGGATATTTGGGAAGTTTACTGGAAACTTCGCCTTGTAATTGAAGGCAAGAAACACTGTACAGCTGCTCAATCTTTACTGGGAACCATCAGCAGTGCACATCCCACTAAACTCCGGGGAGTCTCAAACCCGCGATCACAATGGTTTGTTGGTGGAACCCCTAACTGTTTGGTCACGAGTGGCTGATCAGCAGTGTGACTAACTCGAACCTAGGCAGGATAGAGCACCGCTTATCCTTCGATCACGAGATCCACATCACGCGGTCACACGTGTTGACTGGCTCCTCGAGCAACGACTTCTCAGACGGAAGTTTCACTTATCGATTGAATTTCATCCTTCCTCTGAGCTATTTCTGGATGTTTGTCAGCTCTTCAGCGTAGATTACGTTCACTTACAAGACAAAATATCTTTTGAAATGATAACTATTCTCGATGCAGAACATCATGGCAGCTTCGTCACTGCCACCACGTTTGGCGATTATCAGCTTGTAAGATTTAATTTCAAAACAAATTGAACACATAATTCATTTAAAACGCCCCAATGACCAGTTTCTCACTCTCTAGAAGTTTTCACAAGTCAAGGTTCAAATCTATTGATCAAATCAACTCGTCAACTACACAGTTAGGCAGGATGAATATCGATCCTTAAGCGGCCTTAATTGACTGATCTCGGTTTGCGCTTTAGGCGAACGAAGCCATACGAAACTTTCATCTATATTCGACTCTGAGCAAAGAAGACGGTACTCGGACTGATAGGCAGAAGGGTAGCGTGATGGGAGGAATGAACAATCTCTCAGGAGGATATTGAAGAATTCTGGCAAGTTCGGCCTCATTGCTTTCCATTAAAGGTTACGTTTTTTTTCAAATCGGGAAACCCAAACTCCGCCTAACGATTTATGTTTAGCTGTGTTGACGTAAGATGTTCAAAAGCCGGGTTTAGCTCTACTTAACCAGTTCAATGAGCTTGAAGGTCGAACTTTACAGACTGAGGAATCATCTTAGTGCAAAGAACGAGATGCACACCTAATCATCAGCCCAACGGTGACTAGTCTAGACCTTTGAGTCAACGCTACAAACAGGTATTTTGTACTTTGGGCTCATCCGTTCCACGAAAGCTCGCCTATGTGGACATTAATCCACCTTCCTAATCCACGTCTCTGGAATGTCAGACTGTAAAAAATAAGGTGGTTCTAACTATCAAAACTGACATGAATTACGTACAATTAGGTCAAAAGGACGTCACGAGACTTTCCGGCAGAATTGTAAAGCTTTACGCGTTGAAGAAGCTTCAGAATGTTTCATTGCTGTTTCATGCGGGCAATTTGTGGCCAGTGTACGCCTCCGCGCAACCCTGACTCAGATGTAGAGAGGAGTATTTGGTTTCCACTAATTCCTACAATAAAATGAAAGAATCTTCTTCCCATAGCCTAATCCTGATTCCTCATGCTGCGTCATAAACTAGTAACGTCTTAAGGCCAAATCTAATGAGACGCAGCAAACTGATTAGCTATTTAGAACCCTGGTAGCATCCGGTGTTTATTGCATCGTGTGTGAGAATCATATTCCTAGTGGGGAGAAATAGACAGGATAGTATGAAATAGAAAGAAAGTTTGGTTGGTGATCTGTTCGCCGATCTTGGCAGTTGGATTGCAAGAAAGTTGAAATAGCCGCCAAATACACTCATTTTTATATCAATTTGCTTTTTGCAGGAGACTCAGCTGAATCCCAGATGAATCTTTCATTTATGTTGCCCAAAGAACATCTCATGTTTCATTTGGCACGATACTGGAGATATCGCAACACAGTGTCAAGAGACAACACACTGTTCATAATTTTGCTATCTGACGTGCTACTTATAAGGATCAGTAGTGTGTTCCGCCCAGTGGTAAAATAGTGCTTTTTTTAATTGAATATCTGGCTTCAGATTAATTAACTGCTTACATAAAACCAGACAGATGATCAATCATCCGCAGAAGGACGTTCCCCTACCAGAGGAGACTGCTTTGGCCACGTCTCAGGGACAGACACTATTTACGGCAACCACTATATCATGGTTTTCGAAATCCAACACTTACCAATTTCTCTTTGGATAGAATTTCAAGAATACGGATCAAAGCCACGCCATCCCGAATGTCAATGAAGAGATCGTCAATTTTCATGGGTGCATCTGCCTGAAAAAGGTATATGGTGCATTTTTTGTGGTATGTCGGAGTTATCTCTCATCGACAGCAAATAAATATCGGAGCTGAATTACTGAAATGCAACATTCGAAACTCAGCTCTACTCAGCTGACTATGAATGTTGGTGTTCTCCAGAACTTTGTATTTATATGTACACAAATTAAATACATGTTCTCATTTTCGTACTTACTTGAACACCAAGTTATTCTGAGGTGGAGCGCGTACCCCATATAGGCATTCAAAGAAATACTCGCAGTATGGCGGGACTGTTTTTAGGGCAGAATTACGCGCACTGATAGTTAAAGAGATGAGGCAAGAAGGCGGTAACTTGTCATTACCTACTTTCGCCACGAACAGAGTTGACTTTATCTTGGTGCCTATCTCAGTGACTGCTTAAACTGTACTGGAGGCTGCCCAGTCGATACCCTACCTGACTGATTAATGGATAGGAGTCCTACAACAGACTCCTGACTCTCCGTGTTTGGGGTAGGAATAAGTGTGATTACCTGTTCCTTAACATTTGGGATACTTTGTCGTACACCGACTGCGGTTAGGCTTCGGTTGAGAACCCGAATAGTCCCCTGTCCAGCTATCGGTGACCTGGCAGTGGTTCAGATCACATGCAACCAACCCATTCCATATATTTCCAGAAGGTTGCAACCATTACTTACTTTCGTCAAAACAACTTAGAATGCTGTGTACAAAGTTAATTTTACAGTGACAATTGGTAAACTGCGTATTTCATTTACTAGTTTGAGCTCGGGTCCGAAGTTTTACGGTTTCACGCGAATGATAAGTAGGTGGAAAACAAAATGCTTAGTCAAACGGCAACACACTCACTGTGGACAAATACGTATTCAACCAATTTGTGAACGTCTTCTTCTGGACCCTTTCTTGTTCCACTGTGAGAGAAAATTTCGAAAATAGAGAAGACAAATAGGAGTGAATTGTACTCAGTCAATTATACAATGGGAAATTGTAATGAACCGAGTACTCGAAAAGCAATCAAAGGTAAAATAAACTGTACTGGGCACCCAAACACGAAACAACTTTAAATATGTGCGAATGCATTTTAACTGACAAAAATCCGAGTTCGAACGAGTGAAAACGACTTTCTATCATAATTGTAGAAACCTGCTGCAACTAACTGTTGTCTCCGCTCCAGTGCTCTAGTATCGGAAAAAGGCTCAGCAACAAGGAGCAAAACAGCTCTATTGCGAACAAGTTACGAGGGGCATCGCGGTACTTAAAGCGCACTTTCTGCCTTTTATCCAGATGTCTGATCGGCGTTTGGTGAACTGCCATCCTCATCGACCTTGCTTCTATGAAATATCTGAACGCTTATCATAGTCAGTCGTGCCTCGCTGAAATACCTAAACACTCATCATCATCGGTCGTGCTCCTATGAAATGCCTGAACACTCATCAACGTTGGCCGTTGCTGAATTGATTGACTGCTTGGGCGCTCAATCGGAAACTGGATTTTCTGGCCTGGATGCCTGACGGTTTCTCTGCTGCGATTCCGGTGGAGTCTGAAGATATCAGTAGGTTTTGAAAAATCCGAAATTATTTTAGGAATCTGACCTACTTACCAAACGCAAGATCGATCAAGACCACAACTAATACAAAAAAGCTGTTTGTTACAGTAAACCATTCAGGCCCACGAGCAACAAACTGGTGGAGGGCGGAGCGTCGTACAGGAGTTCCAGTATTACACTGCTTTCTAACATGCACCTAACCGGTAGGATTTCAAAATGTAGAGAGTGTACACTGTCAGAGAGAAAGATTTAAACCATTCGACAGTCGACTGCATCAAGTAACATGAAGCTGGCCGCAACAGGAGACAAGTAGTAATATTACGAAGAATCTGTGACCAAGCCTACCTGAGTAATACTGAAACATACTAATGAATTTTTAGTTCTCCAATGGCGTTTTAGTAGTCAAAACTATGTTCAGACTTGTCGAACATACTTTAAGAAGAAACCGCATAAACCCTGAGGTTGAAATAATAATGGCCGCAAAAACAAATGGACTAACTGAAAAATTTAAAGCCATTCAGATAAATTTATAGATTTTTGTCAACCTAACCTCCGAAATTTAATACTGTCCGGTGAATAAAAGTGGGTCATATCTGGATCAGATTTGCTGACGTTATATTATGACTTGTGGGTAAAACAGATGAAGTAAATATCCTCGGAAAAACCATCGACGTCAGTCCGAATAAGATGACTGATCTCAGAAAGCTAACATTCCTAAGCGTACTGCTAAGTTTCCGTGGACGGCGGTTGAGTATTAAAGACAAAACAAGGTCGAACGGCTCAATAATTTTCAATTCATTGATCGATTGAATGTGGAGGCGGCACTGTTCCGAAAAGACATTACTCGCACTGTTTATCAGTAGCCTAGGGTGTTACAAACTGTCCCCTCCAAAAGTGCGCACGTGTGCTACCATTGGCCGTCGTCTCGGTTAGCCGCGGCGGCGGGTTCATTCGGGACTTCCTCTGAGATATCGTGTCGATTCCAAGGCTAGCTTGCATTTACTTATCTTGAATCGCATAACCGTTCGGTTGACAGTCAGCAACGACTGACCATCGATTGTCAAGCTTTCGTGACCCCTCAGACCACTCCTTCCAGGACTTTACTAATCACTTCACTTGTACTTTGTGCTAAAGTGGAATATTCGGGCCTTCCTATCTTCCATCGTCCGTTTAGTTCGTTCTTGAACCGTTGTTAGTTTTTCTGGTGCTCCGTTCCCAGATGTCAGTCCTAAATCTTTCGGGGACATGTAAGTAGTCGGCCACAGGCCGATTTCCTAACAAAAAGGGAGACGTGCATTTGGTCATACATCATTATGAGTGTGGACCTGGCTGCACTGAACTGGATCAAAGCTTGGCCTTCCGACAGCATCAACGGCCGGTTTGCTTCCAAGTGTCTCTTTTGGCAGCCAACCAGCCATTCAAATTTCGCTTGCTGCGTTCTTTTAGGCCATTTGGTTGCTGGTATCTCAATTGGCCGCTTGAAGCCAAGCTGCCGCAACCAATTCTTCCTATGAAAAAACGCCCCCTGGTCCAGTAGAATCATCTCTGGTATCTCGTGGTTTACCACACTGTGCTGCATCGCTACTCGGCTGACGCTCGTTGAGGAGGTAAGGGTGCCGCCTCGATCCACCGTGAACGGTGTCCTGTCATTACCACAGCGTACTGAGTATCAATAGTTGTCACAGGAAGAAGGCCCACTTTGTCAGTGGGCCATGACTCCCCATTTTCTGATACAGAAATAGGTTCCATGGGGTGAGGCACTCCTGTTTTATTCCCTTCATCAGCTGGCACCACTTACAGGTCACTTCTCATCCCTGTCCGGCGACCCTTTGCCGAAGCAAGTTGTATGTTTTGAAGCTTCCTGTGTGTGCCATCTCGTGACGTCGACCAATCGGATTTCTTCTCTAGTCACAAGCTGTCACCGGTATTACGACACTCAAATCCTCGGATAATATGACAGGTTCATTTAAAACTATGTCAGTCGAAACGTTCCCGAAACATATCAAGTTCTTTGTTTTCTTCCGTGTCTTTGTTAGCTCGTTCATGCGATAAAATGGCTGTAATCTGCAGCAGTATCGGGTCATGTCACTGCAGTTGCACCAAACTCTCGGGGTCCAGCTCGAGGACGAGGCTAGTGACGCCGATAGTGATCTTCGGGGAATTCGTATGCAACCCCTGGTCCCGAAGATCGACCGGCTTTCGCTCCCCGGTCCGCTTAAGATCGAGAAGTCACACTCCTGTAATCTGAACGCCCAGAGAATCTCTGGTGGTTCCGGACCATTCGAGGGGATTGTAGTCAGCCTCAGTGTGAAAATTTTATCCCAACAGCTATGATCTCCACTCCTCCAAAGCCCAGACAAATGCCCAGCATTCATACTGAATGGACGTTTTTCTCAGCAATAGACCGAACCTGACTTGTACGCTCGATTAGCAGACGAAAAGGCAAATACAGGAATGGACTAGAAAACCCGATCTCCCGCTTGCCGGACGAATTCTGTTCCCACTAAACTACAGAGGAGGTTTGCCATCTGCCAAGATTTAGCTGTAAAGTTCGTGTACACAATGAAACCGAAAGCGACCGTTTCGGTAGCTCAGCCGGTAAAACGAGACTCTGGTAGACGGGATTTTGGTTAATGTCCGTCAGCAGACGTGTTTTTTGTTCGTACGATGTGTACTTAAATCTTCAAAATAAGCAACCACCTACCATTCACTGTCCTCTTACTCCTACGCACCATGATTACCAGCTGCTACTTCTGCTTCCTCCTCCGCCGCCGCCGGCGCAAATTTGCTAACTGCGGTAACAGCACCCGATGCGGCAGCAACGTCCATATATCTGCTTTCGTTTGTCGGAGTTGAAGCAATGGATCACGTGTGACTGAACTTTCTTCAAACTGACCACAACATCAAACATACAGATTTCAATGATCTACACATTATTTTTTCACAATGCTTGTTGACTACTTTGTTTGTACGACTCTGTTTTTGTGAGAACTTGACACGCCAGAGAAACATCATAAACGAGAGATTCAGCTGGGTTCCAGGTGAGTCTCACGCAAAACCGAATTTTTTTGCAAACGAGTATATTTCGCTAAGTTCGGGCAGTTAGGGTTCAAGGAGAACATAAGGTTGAGGGAAACTCGGGGACTGTGCCTACCGGATGAGCCCCAAGAAGGGCAAAACCGGTCGTGGGCTGTCGAGGAATTTTCAACAACCAAATGAGCAGTGTATTACTTCTATACATGTATCGCGATATCTCGAATATCGTACCAAATGAAACATGAGGTGGCCTGGTGCAGCACATTCAATTGCTTAGAAACATCATAAACGAGAGATTCAGTTGGGTTCCAGGTGAGTCTCTCGCAAAACCAAATTTGTTTGCAAATGAGTGTTTGTAGCTAAACTTTGAAGTTGTTTACTACAACTTATGAAGATAAAGTTACCTGTTGCCCAACTGAGATTCCAAGCCATTTAGTTTTTAAGTTAGTATCGCTAACCTTAATCACGACCCTAACCAGTATCTACCAGACGTTTCGGAAAGCGCCAAACTAGCTATCACGACTATTTACGAACAGCAAAATAGATTTTTGGGAACAAGAACTGTACCTAGTTTGACAGAATATCAGTACTACCGTACATAAGATTGGTATCGCACAGCATCAGAGAGTACTATTCAAACTCTGATGCATGAAAGCAGTGTCCATTACAAACGACAAACTTCTGTGTCGCCTAGATACATGCTGTCGCGTGTCATTACACCCCACGATTGCCAAAAACGGTTTTCCAGTCTACAAACCTAAAATATGTTTTCAAGAGGGAAATCGATTGGAGGATAGAGTGGCCAACATTTATTCGCCTCATCGAACACAGCACGCAACAATATGCTAATCAGCTATTGTGCCACGGCTGAGAGAACTCCTTGCGTGACACCGTCACGATCGATAATCGGTGGATACGTATTATTCGCTTCCATCACATAATCACAATGGCTATCTTTTATTCTAGACTAAGCAGTTAACGGTCCGACAGATGCAACGAAGCGGAACACAATATCATGAACAACAGGAATATGGGCTTTTAGACAAGTGTTCACGCTGAATTTCAGCCAACCCGCCTTATTCTCTTGGTAGCATAGCGACGGTAATAACAACAAAACTGATGTTCAGACTAGCCGATTTCTATCGCATTGTCCCTACTAGTGATTAAAAAATCTGACTTTCGAAATCAATCTGTGTTTGTTAGTCTTCTCAAATTTCGCTTCAAACGCAGAGAGTCTCCGAAATGAATGAATTGGGCCATCAGCCAATGACATGCACACGCAGATAGGTTGAACGTTCATGGGAGGTTTTTGAGTAGTCCTCTGGCTGCGTAATTTAAATGCTGGCCCTAACAAAGCCCCGATGTTATTTGGTTGGGCTATTTTTTGTATTACGGTATTTCAGGCACCGCAAAACTACTCCATCGTGTGCTTCAGTCGATTGTTGTCTCCCTTGCTCAGCGCAATTTTCCATTTGAGGTCATATCACAGCAAGGCTCCAGATCAATAAGTTTGAAACCAAGCTTTTTCAGTGAACGTTGTTGAGCTACCAACTGCTTTTTCTGTGTGGTATTCTTACAAACTTGAAGCGTCATCGAAAAAATACAACGAGCATGAAGACTTACGTCTATCAGCGCTGTTGGCATAAGATTTATTACAGTGACTCCAAAGGTATATCCGATCAGTGGCAGTATTTTTTTGAAGAATAAGCTTTATAGCAATCTCTCGGAACAAACATGCGTTATGAGTATCGGCCCAATGTCCACCTCATTCCAAGTCAGCCCACAGATGAATTCTTGGTCTGTAAAAATGGGCGCCATTTTTGAAACAGATAAGAAGCACGTGACTACCCACTCTGACTCAGTATAGTTTGGTGCTGCTGACCAGATGATAATTGAATTATCCAATCGGGAACGACCGTCCAAGGGAGATGATCGAGATAGTTGTTCGGACTCAATGCCTACATAGAAATAATGTCTATCGCTAAAGATTAGAGAAGAAACAGTGCAACCGGACACTTCATGCTTGAAGAATACAGTTTGAAGTTAATGTCAAACAGATTGTATTTCTTTCTCTCCGAAGTATACAGAAGACCGTAGATGGAACTGACACAGAGCTGTCATCGCTGGGGAGTGGCCGATATAGACAAGTCTTCTTGTCATTTGTTTAACTCCCAGCATATTTCGCCATATTTTCAGTTTTGTGTACTGGGTTACACAATCATCTGTGCGACCCCTGACAGACCGACCTAGTGTCCGGGGTGAAAAGTGGTGTTCCACAGTTGTTAAATTTAAACAATGGTGCAATTTTTCAGCAAATGACATGAACAATGTTAGAACACAGTGAAACCTCTCTTCAGTGGCACGCTTTCTACACCATTATCAGTTATCTAAACACCCAAATTCTTCGCCGTCTTATCACGTTACCTGGTAGCTGGGTAACTTACAACTCTTAAGCGAAATAGTCTCAGGTGAGCTACGGAAATAAATGAAAAAACACTGATTTTACATGATATTACTCCGTAATCTCAGTAATCTAATGTCAGGAGAAATGGTCCATATAATCAAGATTTGACTAACACAGCAAGAAAGCGAATTCAAAACACGTCAATCTCATTGGTTCATACTAAAAACTACCAATATGAGGTCCAAAGTTGTGTGAAGCCGAACGAAAAACCACCGTCAAATGAGTTGTTATTTCAGCCTCATGAATGTTGACGGTGAATAATACAGCAAGAAGACAAAAGACTGTTGGATGTCGACATTCGGCTTTTATCTCTTCAGGTACAATACTAAAATATCATAAATTCTACACCAAAGTGAGGAGTGAATAGCAATGAAACCTTGTAAACGGAGCCAAATATAGGCCAACCAAGTCCGATTCTCAAATCCAAGGAAAACCGATAGCTTACGTTAGGCTATTTTGTGCGCACAAGCTACGTCGGTGTTGAATGACTAAAATGGTCTCAATGAAAGCTAACAGTTACGAGTTGACATTGTGCAGTCAAATTCTGAATGCTGTACTGGGATCAACTGTGGGATAGAATGTGTTTGGCGATTGATGAGGCAGGTTTTTGGGTCTCAGCTTGCAGGCCATCGGTCGGTCGATTAGTCACCTGATTCGACTAACGAGATAAAAGTTCAGAGACGCGTCTGGATAATTTCCTATCTGCTCTGCCAGTGTATGTCATTGCAGCCGTATGTGATTTGATACACAACGTATGAGGCAGAGAGATTGGATACAATACGCGGTGGACATTAATGATTGGCTTGTCTGGGTAATGAAAGCAGGATTAGTTGAGCAGCTGAGTAAGTATGACCGCTTACCTAATCAGGTAATCTCCCTCAAACAGCAGTCTGATAAAAAAAAATTTAACTCTTACTGAGTAGTCAGACTCCCGCGTGCTGTTGACGTCGATAAATTTCTCTGGGAAGCTGCTAGAAGTCAGCTTTCATTTTAAGAACTTTCCTTCCTGAAGAGGAGCACGAGTGCAAATACGTCTGATCTGGTCGAACAAAGTGCGCATCCGGCTTCTCTACAAAAGTGAAACTAGACACTTGCACATCTTGCCTAGCTCATGTGGGCTTGCGATACACTGAACGCTCAAACATGCTATCTGAACATCTGGCCAAAGCCATTGCCAGCTTTTATCTCAAAAGGCATTGAAAAGTTTAGACGCAAGCTGTTCGTGCTATTGTACAGGTTCTTCAAATAGTAACAGCCAGAGAAAACTAAAAAGTGAAGACCATGAACGGCGGGGTGGCTGTAAGTTCACTGTAAGTTAAACCTTCCTTACGAAGACCCAAGGTCAGAAGCATGTCTACTTGAATATACAAATTCGATAGACTTGTAGAACGATTACTGTCCAAGACCACGTCAGGAGTCGGATTTTGTTCCAGTGAACAATATTCCGGTACAGAATGTCACCTGAACAGCAGAGAATTGGACGATTGCCTAACTGTCTTGTTGTTCAGCACGGCCTTCCACAATTGCATGGATTAGGAGGTCCTCATTACCCGTAAGGCACGAATACGATAACCGTTCAGCTAGCACTTCAGAGCTACCTTACAACGCTAGGGAAGCACTAGGATTGAGATATCTCTAGATCACACAAGTCTAGACAGAATCAGTCGGATCACAGACGTTCTGGTCAGTAGTCGCGCACCTTAATCGCTGAGCTATACTGAGCTCTAGGCGAGTAGAACGCGACATTTCTGAGTGCTTGTTCACGGCTAATCAGTTAGAACCATTGTTACACGTGTTGTATTATCTATAATTGGGTTGTACTATTATTGCTCAAGTTCGCAGGGCACCCAGCTGCGATCGACCGTAGCTAGATGATCATCAATACACATGACAATATAAATGAATTCTGTGAGTTGCCTTTAGATGGCGAAACCGCCAGGTAACAGAAAATTACACCATCAGGTGATTCTCATTGAAAGACAGTAGGGATCAACGTGACAGCATGAATCCAGGTGGGTCACCAAGCTCATCGCTACACAAAAACACCTGATTTAGCCATCAAATCGATATCCAATTTATTCCCTAGTAGTACAGTTTTCCTGCTGTGACCTGCACTTTTAGACACCTGGCGCAATTAGCAAACAGTATGCTAGGTAAGTTTAACCGGGCTATTAGCCCTCGTTTACAATAGAATGTGAAGCACTATTTGGTGTACCGGAAGCTTGTGAGATTAACCATCTCAGTAGGAACGTCGGACTATTTCATTTTACCATTCGTAGGTTAAACATTCCCCGAGAAAGTAAAACTAGATAGAGAAAGGTAGCCGAATCAAACTGATGTGTCATTCATTTGAGCTTTTTTGTTGTCTTCTACCCCTCCCCCCCTAATCAAACGGTATCCCAACGATACATTGCATCGTTTTGCCTCCAGTTGCTGTGTTTCACCACCCCTATTTCCCTGTTCTTATAAGGACCTCCTCTTCAAAAGAATCGTCATTTTTTAATCATGTGAAATTTTGCTGTCGGTGGATGAATGCAGTCCCATGTGTTTCACAGGAGACTGGGAATGTTTGTCAATTCCCACTTTACTAGGCTCCAACACGGCCGCTTTTTGTCAGGAATAATATATCTGGTTATGCCTAATGAGCGTACTGAATGAATTTTTCTTTAAGAGAATAGGTTCCAAGACTTAACTGTAATACAACCAATCATAAGGCAGATTATGAAAAACGAGGCCGGCGGTGATTGGGTTAGTTTTCTTCGAAATTTTCTGAACTCAATTGTCCGAAGAATGTTCAGTTGTGTCATAAGTAATCCACCTGTATCACCTAGATGCTAAGAATGAATAGTTATAAGAAACAGATTGCCATCAGCTGAAATGATAATCGCCATGTTACAGTGTTCAACTAAGCTTAGAATGTCAACGGTTGCCCACGGTTGCCGAAAAAATGCTGAGGCCACGAGGCTGCTTTCTGCAGTCATATTCGTAAAACAGAACTGATAGAGGAAGAATCGGTGATTCTGCCCTTCACAGATCTTCCGAGCAATTTAAATCACCTCTTTAAAGGCCCTTTATGGGTAAATCATGTCTGTTCATGCTACAGCCTAAACATAGACAGGCTAGTAAATAACCTGTCTTCATTCTGTCTTGATGTTGCCCTAGCGGGTAAGCATCTCAATCCTTAAAGACCTTTTGGCGCTGAAACCATACCATTCCCTTTTCTTTCCACCCTTTACTAAAGCTTTCTTCCCTCATGGTTGCATGGCAGTTAGACACCGGTATATACTACTGATGCGTTGCTTTCAGTAATGGCCTAATGATGCCTACCTTCTGTCCAGACGTGGAATGACACCAAATCGTCGACTGTTTAGTTTGGTTAGTTTTATCTGTTTCGAAACTCCAACTATGCTCTTCATCGGCAAAAATGACCGGAAGATGAAACCTAAATATCACAATGTTGAATTAATTTCGACCATTAGGACACTAGTTCAGTGGTAACTTTTTATCGGGGAATTCCTCTGTGCTAACCTATCACAGACGGTGGCCCGGTCCCTAAGGGGAGAACTTTCGGACAAAAAGGCTGCATACGTCTTGGTATTTATAAAAGTCGAAGACTACTCGGAAGAAATGAACTAACGGGGCAGTGATCAAAAATATTTAAGAAGACAGCAGCATATCTGCATTGCAAAAAAAACATCACTGATTTGTCATGTATGTTGGTGTCCATGTGAAACTTAACCTAGCTACAAAAAACGTTTTAGGACTTTGCTGTCTGTCTTGGTGGAATTTCGACTGCCACTTCAGTATCCGGATAGCCAACAACCCAATTCTGTTGAGCCGTTGTTCTTTGCAGTGTTGTTCTTGGATGCTTTTCAATGCTGTCGCTTTGGTGTTGAGTAACTGGAAGTCTGTCGAGGGGGTGATGGTCTGGAGATTTTGGATGAACCGACTTGCGTTGTGACCGATATCACATAAACGTCGAGTAGTCAAGTAGATCCTCTTTTTGAGGAATGACTTGGTAGCTGAAAATGCTATTCGGGCAGAAACGAGTGACGTGTCCGGTGGCTTAACCAGTGAAGATGTGGGGATTAAGTTGTGCTTCAAGCATATTTTATTGAATATACGGTGTTTCTTCCAGTTTGCCTCTAACCTTACCAATCGAACGTAGTTACCTGACAACTTGCGAACACATGGTCCGTAGCTGTTTTCAATCAACTGGAAAATGTTTGGAACCGATTGAGAAGTCATCTTTTCAGAAGGGCTGGTAAATAATAGGTGGTTTTTATGTGCGCAACGTTTCGCTTTTGACACAGAATCTTTGCCAGGCAAATGGAGCGGGGGTTACCAAGTTAGCCAGGCTTTAAGGTGGATGGAGAACCAGTCAGTGAGACCTCTGAAGATCAGTGTTGAATTTCAGTTAAACGGTCTTGTCAGTTAGTGTGATCGCCTAAATCTTATGGTTGATGTGTCAAAGGCGAAATGTTGTCCAGTTAAAAGCCAAGCCTTTCTGAAACGGTGAATTCTCAATCGGTTGCAAACTTGCTTCAATGGTGGACTTCCGTTTCAACGACTGTGGTCAACTTCCCGCCGGTTGTCTACTGGCCCCCGTCTTGAAAGCCTCTGCATACGTTGGTTCACGAATAAGAGACGTAAGAAGACCCTGCTATCTATGTACGTCTGACAGTGACAACTTCATACCTTCTCAAGCCTGCATACACAACGATCAAAATTGCCAGTTCACTCATTTCATAAGCTGAGGAAGAGATTTCAAATGCGGGCGAACTGGGCATGAGTCAGCAATGGTAACTGTTGGCGCAGACAATGAATGCGTTTGAAAAAAGACACACAAGACAACGTCCTTCCTTGACCCCCAGAAACTGGAAAATATTGGCTTCAGGTGGTTTCTGGTCCAAAGGTCCCATAGTAGCATTAGCTATCCAGTTGACTCGTAGAACTGCAAAAACTATGCCTGTATANCCCCCCCTAATCAAACGGTATCCCAACGATACATTGCATCGTTTTGCCTCCAGTTGTTGTGTTTCACCACCCCTATTTCCCTGTTCTTATAAGGACCTCCTCTTCAAAAGAATCGTCATTTTTTAATCATGTGAAATTTACTGTCGGTGGATGAATGCAGTCCCATGTGTTTCACAGGAGACTGGGAATGTTTGTCAATTCCCACTTTACTAGGCTCCAACACGGCCGCTTTTGTCAGGAATAATATATCTGGTTATGCCTAATGAGCGTACTGAATGAATTTTTTTTTAAGAGAATAGGTTCCAAGACTTAACTGTAATACAACCAATCATAAGGCAGATTATGAAAAACGAGGCCAGCGGTGATTGGGTTAGTTTTCTTCGAAATTTTCTGAACTCAATTGTCCGAAGAATGTTCAGTTGTGTCATAAGTAATCCACCTGTATCACCTAGATGCTAAGAATGAATAGTTATAAGAAACAGATTGCCATCAGCTGAAATGATAATCGCCATGTTACAGTGTTCAACTAAGCTTAGAATGTCAACGGTTGCCCACGGTTGCCGAAAAAATGCTGAGGCCACGAGGCTGCTTTCTGCAGTCATATTCGTAAAACAGAACTGATAGAGGAAGAATCGGTGATTCTGCCCTTCACAGATCTTCCGAGCAATTTAAATCACCTCTTTAAAGGCCCTTTATGGGTAAATCATGTCTGTCCATGCTACAGCCTAAACATAGACAGGCTAGTAAATAACCTGTCTTCATGCTGTCTTGATGCTGCCCTAGCGGGTAAGCATCTCAATCCTTAAAGACCTTTTGGCGCTGAAACCATACCATTCCCTTTTCTTTCCACTCTTTACTAA
>SJOL01007059.1:124075-165386 GCA_004794785.1 Opisthorchis felineus
GAGCTATACTGAGCTCTAGGCGAGTAGAACGCGACATTTCTGAGTGCTTGTTCACGGCTAATCAGTTAGAACCATTGTTACACGTGTTGTATTATCTATAATTGGGTTGTACTATTATTGCTTAAGTTCGCAGGGCACCCAGCTGCGATCGACCGTAGCTAGATGATCATCAATACACATGACAATATAAATGAATTCTGTGAGTTGCCTTTAGATGGCGAAACCGCCAGGTAACAGAAAATTACACCATCAGGTGATTCTCATTGAAAGACAGTAGGGATCAACGTGACAGCATGAATCCAGGTGGGTCACCAAGCTCATCGCTACACAAAAACACCTGATTTAGCCATCAAATCGATATCCAATTTATTCCCTAGTAGTACAGTTTTCCTGCTGTGACCTGCACTTTTAGACACCTGGCGCAATTAGCAAACAGTATGCTAGGTAAATTTAACCGGGCTATTAGCCCTCGTTTACAATAGAATGTGAAGCACTATTTGGTGTACCGGAAGCTTGTGAGATTAACCATCCCAGTAGGAACGTCGGACTATTTCATTTTACCATTCGTAGGTTAAACATTCCCCGAGAAAGTAAAACTAGATAGAGAAAGGTAGCCGAATCAAACTGATGTGTCATTCATTTGAGCTTTTTTGTTGTATTCTACCCCTCCCCCCTAATCAAACGGTATCCCAACGATACATTGCATCGTTTTGCCTCCAGTTGCTGTGTTTCACCACCCCTATTTCCCTGTTCTTATAAGGACCTCCTCTTCAAAAGAATCGTCATTTTTTAATCATGTGAAATTTACTGTCGGTGGATGAATGCAGTCCCATGTGTTTCACAGGAGACTGGGAATGTTTGGCAATTCCCACTTTACTAGGCTCCAACACGGCCGCTTTTTGTCAGGAATAATATATCTGGTTATGCCTAATGAGCGTACTGAATGAATTTTTCTTTAAGAGAATAGGTTCCAAGACTTAACTGTAATACAACCAATCATAAGGCAGATTATGAAAAACGAGGCCAGCGGTGATTGGGTTAGTTTTCTTCGAAATTTTCTGAACTCAATTGTCCGAAGAATGTTCAGTTGTGTCATAAGTAATCCACCTGTATCACCTAGATGCTAAGAATGAATCGTTATAAGAAACAGATTGCCATCAGCTGAAATGATAATCGCCATGTTACAGTGTTCAACTAAGCTTAGAATGTCAACGGTTGCCCACGGTTGCCGAAAAAATGCTGAGGCCACGAGGCTGCTTTCTGCAGTCATATTCGTAAAACAGAACTGATAGAGGAAGAATCGGTGATTCTGCCCTTCACAGATCTTCCGAGCAATTTAAATCACCTCTTTAAAGGCCCTTTATGGGTAAATCATGTCTGTCCATGCTACAGCCTAAACATAGACAGGCTAGTAAATAACCTGTCTTCATGCTGTCTTGATGCTGCCCTAGCGGGTAAGCATCTCAATCCTTAAAGACTTTTTGGCGCTGAAACCATACCATTCCCTTTTCTTTCCACTCTTTACTAAAGCTTTCTTCTCTCATGGTTGCATGGCAGTTAGACACCGGTATATACTACTGCTGCGTTGCTTTCAGTAATGGCCTAATGATGCCTACCTTCTGTCCAGAAAATATTGGCTTCAGGTGGTTTCTGGTCCAAAGGTCCCATAGTAGCATTAGCTATCCAGTTGACTCGTAGAACTGCAAAAACTATGCCTGTATAGGACAAGCCAGTTTGAACTGTGTTCTTAGTCCTTAGAATGAGCGAGTTCGGATGCAACAGACAACACTTTTCCCTAGTGGAACGAATTAGGGCAGTTGTGTATGATCTGAATTTATTTCGGTCTCTTCAGGTGCGTACTATACAGTACAATAATAATGGAATTTGGATCTGCGTACGTTGAAATAGTACGTCGACATTATACGCACCTGATGAGACATAAAGAGATAAATTCTGATAGACGTGCATGACTGCACTGTATTGCTCTCCATTTCCCAGATTCTGGCTCACATTCAGACGCCAGAATATTTTTTAGCGTGACCGGTAGTCGCAAGCAGACTAGAAGATCAAATGTTTCAATTGAGTAGGAAAGTAGTCCATTCGTTTCAACTCATTAAAAGATAAATTCTTTCGTTGAAGCCCGGTTATTTTCAACGGGGATTCTGTACTTTAAGGGAAGCTAATCTATGCTAAAAAACCGAAAAGCACTGTATAGCTGTTTCATCCTCATTGGGAATAATCAGTGGTGCACATCTCACGAAGCTCGGAGTTTCGAGCCCACAACCTCCCGGTTAGTAGTTTGAACACTTAAGCGTCTGACCACGAGAGGCTGATCAGCAGTGTGATTAGCTCTCACTTAGACAGGACATAACGCCACTCATCCATCAACGACGGAAAACACATCACGTGGTCACGTGTAGGTAGAGTGGGTCAGCCAACAATTAGTTAGCATCTCAAACTAATTGACAGCCCTTGAGTTATGTTAACAACTCTGGAAATTTTTGTGAATTGACAACATTTTGAGATGAATACGAGGAGGCGTCAGTCGAAATTTCGTCCGGACGCTCGTCAGGTGTAAGGTGGAAATTTCTGGCACGCGCAATAAAATTTGTTAGTAATGGGACCACTACTCGACAGTCAGAATAGCTGCTAACTGTTTCGTTACTCCTACACAGAATCTGATAATTACTTAGCGATGGGCTAGGAGACAGTTTCCAGGACCGAGCTCTCTTGCTCTGTAAAGAAAATTTGTTCTCAGATACGACAAAATGTCATCTTTTAATCTTGTCGGATTAAGGTACCACTTTTTTTGCGTTCGTCAGATATTATCCTTGTCGTTACTGGGTTCACGTTCCTATGATGACGGACACATGCCCACCGAACATCGCACTATTCTGATTACACAGGGAGAAAGTCGTGTTGCAATCAGCAACAGATATGCAGGAGTTCAACTGCACTTAAGTTGAAGTGAGGACGGACTTTATGCTAAAAAAATTTGAATTCCCACTAAACAACTGCACAGCAACATGAAAGACGATTATTATTTACCATCCGTACACCAAGAAGAAATAGTTTCCACAAATAAAAATCTTGACACTCATTGAGAGGCTATTTCTAGGTTTCAGTTGTACTCAAGTTTAATATCAGCTCTTGTCGATAATAAGTAAATTAATCAATAACGCATTGACTAGAGTAGCCCACGTAATGAGAAGTACATATACACCATATTTGGGTGAAAAGACTGGTTCATCTGGTGTCCATCTTCTTCATAGATATTTAAAGATTTACTACATTCCCTAACCATTCCGACCCACAGCGAATGTTCCGAAGGATTCTCAATGTTTTTCCTATTGATCTTTCTTATTGATCCATCATGTAAACTTGTGGCGGTAAACGGGGTTCCGAGTGCATCGAATCACCTAATACTCGAACCTAATATCAAACATCCAACTTCATGCCTCTGACCGCCCGAACGAATCATTTTTTCAAATCTACATAAAATGTCGTGAAGTTTGCTTTCCTCCTTAAAAGTTCTTTTGAAAATTGTCCGGATGTCTTCAGAGCCGATTCTCCCTGTTTCATTGTGTTGTTCTCAGCCCCAACGTCAATGATAGTCATTTCTCTCCAGAACCACTGATTCCCCAGCTCTCTGAAACTAAAGGCTGATCAGGGTGTAGTTTCATCTCTGTCTGTCTCACACGCACTCACAAAGACATCCGGAAACCAGTTTGAAATAAGATAATTAGTAGCACTGTGGAATAGCAGACATTGTAACCATGCCAACGTTTTCATGTTGCAACAAGGTAAACACTGCTGTATATATTTCACCCGACAGCATTTCCCTTGGTCGACGACTCTAACGGGACACAAGAGCAAAAACTAATGAATGGATACGTGTAGCTAAGCCTAAGAAAAAAGTATTCCTCAAGTGTCATTTATTGTGGTCGTTGTCTTCTGACCAGTAGGCCAAAGATTTCCTTTTCCCACCAGTCACGTGACTATCTGCGCTGAAGAACAAAGTGAAGAATAACTGGGTAAATCGGTCTCAGCATGTTCGCATGGTACATTCGGTGCTGCAGCGCTGAATGAAGGGCACGCTTCTTCATCTGTTCCTCAATTAGACTACTGCATTCAGTTCATATGTTCTTAACTTGCTGATTTATTTTTGTTGCGTGTCTTAGCGTGTAACATACAAGAAATGATTCCCATGAGTAGCGCGNGCAACTGAAAAATGAGGCGGCCTGGTGCAGCACATTCAGTTGCCTGGAAACATCACAAACGAGAGATTCAGCTGGGTTCCAGGTGAGTCTCCCGCAAAAACCAAATTTGTTTGCAAATGAGTGTATTTCGCTAATTTCGTGCAATTTGGTTTCAAGTAGAACACAAGGTTGACGGAAACTCGGGGACTGCGCCTACCTGATGAGTCTCAAGAAGGGTTAAACCGGTCGTGGCCTGTCGAAGAGTTTTCAGCAAACTAATGAGGAGCGCATTACGTCTACACAAAGAACTGATTCTGTTTGCGTGTTGGCTAAGATTACACAGCACCACCATCATTTGTTTACGCATCAGTCCACGTTGTCTGATTCGTGTGCAGCAAACTGGGGGAGGGTCTTTCACCTTTGAAGTTTGCGGGCAGTGCACACTCCCATCTAAAAGGTTCATCTGATGGAAGGGCGAGAAGCGCCTTACCGCTACTGCGACCCACAGAACACCTGGAAACCAAGCAGATGGCTGTTCCCCTTCTATTGTCAATGATTAAATATGCGCAACCCACCACGGGTGAGGTATCTTTAATCACCGCAATATTTCGGATAGTGGTTGCGCATTCCAAAACAGCTGAGCCTCTGAAACTTCTTTATTTTTTTAAACACCCCTTGGTGGCTCTAAAGACGCAACTCACGGGACATCAAGTAGTTGGGTTTACGATAGTATCAAAGCCTTCCCCATTTGGTACCTTGAAACAATACATGCGCAATAGTCGACGAACAAGGGAAGATCTGAAGTTAAACGGAAGTCTTTGCATTCAAATGGGGAAAGTTGACCTGTCCAAAAGGTGCACACTCACTAAACCTTCTTGGGTAGATTGCACAATTCCTAGCTAAACTTTACTGGTGATTCAAAGAGCAAACAAACTCTTAAAGCGAATGCCAAACGCGACGCAAAGGTAATCGGAAACTTGAAAAGGAAGCGGTTATTTTAAAAAGGTTGATTTCTTCCACGAAATATTATTAGCTATTGAACTGAGGCGAGCAAACGGAGATATATGCCTTGTAACGCAGATGTCTCGCTTAATTCCCAGTTCCGGTGACAGATGTGCAGAGCAGAATTCAAAATCACTGTTTACTCACCAGTATGTACCAGGAGAGGAGAGAGACCACTTTAAACGAGAGTGATTTGCTACAGGTTCACAAAAATCCCACTAGTTCCTACATTGTGCGGAGTTGCGTGTGCTCGACTGACCATGTGACTAACTATATGTACTGTGATTTCACGGAAGGAAGAAACCTCCGATTATGACGTTATGTCACGCTGGTGGGTCTGTAAGCTCAAAACCTTGTGTCACGTCAGAGGGTGAGTTGACTGATCAATGTATGATCACTTATGTGTAATACGCAGCCCATAGTAACATCATGACCAACGGCTTTTGAACAAATCGTGACTCGAATTACGGAGATATGGTCAATAGACCAAACCAAACCAAACCATCGAATATGACCGTATGAGGTATCTGTAAACGCCTGACTGCCGAAACGAGTGTCATTTTAAAAGCGGAATGACCGCCTTTGAAAGGCTCTTGAGATAGGGGAAGCGTCTGCTGACGGTAGTACGTCACAATCCAGTAGATGGTTAACTTAAACATGAAATTTGAATTTCTCAGTGGAGTAACATCACACTGTTGAGACAGTTGAATCAGGACCAACCGTTAATTCACACGTGTCTGCTGAAAGGTTCCGAAAGTTCAAACTTAAGCAATTCTACTCTGTGTGTGATTGTCGGACAAATTTCAGGACTAATCAGCATTTTTCCTAGTTGTTCCGAAACGTCGCCCATCGGTTGTCACTTGACGCAAGAAATGCAATACGTTTCCTGTTAAGTGAGCCGGATGACGGCATTTCCAACCTCTTCTTTTAGGTCTTGCCACGCTTGGTTTTCATTTCGAAATTTTCAAACAGCTCTTCCTCCTTTTAGATTGTGTAAAGGTCAGTTAGTAGCCGAAAGCAACCTGAAAAACTCTAGATACTTTTGTTGCTGCCTGTCTATGAATCCCTAGGGGAGTGACCTGAACAAAAGTGCATAAAACGGACTCCTTTAAACTAGGACACACCAGTTCGAGTTTCCTCAAAAATCAGCCCACCCAGATGATCACTTGTACCAAATCGATCGATACGGATTCAACAGCTAATTCTCAGTGATTTGCGAAAATGTTACCAGTTGGGAACAAAACACCACTGTTGTTTCATTATCAAGAACAAAACACTGACGGCGGCTATCCGTATGTATGAATTGGTCGGATGACTACAAGTGAATGAGTTGCAATATCACCTCGTCCAGGTAATTACAAACAAACAGTCGAACCTAAGTAACTTGATCCAGAATACACGGTTGAGAGGGTGACTATGAATCAAGCGAGTCGTCTAGCAAGGATGAAGTGATCCGACTGGCCTGGTAACTGTGGCGCCGTCCGACGCATCAGCTCGTTCAGGTCACATGATGGATAATACTAATTCGAACCCATTTTGCAATTGCATATGAAAGATCCAAGATCTCGTGAAACGTGAAGTAGGGGACAGTGGGGTACCTACCGGTGGACATCTTTGTGTAAATGAACTTGTCGATCGAACAGGTTCGTACAGTTCATTGGTATGTGCGAGTTCCCGGACTTAAAGTGTTTGAGTCCCTTCAAGTTGATATCTTCCAGCGCATTAGGTTACCTGATCTCACAAAGGGGCTCCGTGGTCTTTGTTACCCTTCGTAAAACCCCTAATATTTGTGTAAACTGAAATGTCTCCAATCTAACAGTACCCTTGACTAAAGTGCAGAATTTTCTCGCAGCTATCTGTCTTGAAAAAAGGTACATGAAATACTAAAATGATGGTATGTCGTCTTGTGTTGTTTCAAATATTTCCAAATTTATTTATCCGGCGGTGCACCCCACTGAACCTCCATTAGAACACTGAAAGAAACCTCACCGAAAGAAAACCAGACATCATAATGGGATATAGATAAATCCAACGCTATTCTCTTTTTTGGATCTAGGAAGCCCCCAGAATAGTATTCACTGGGAAGCACAGGATAGTACTGATGAGTATTCGGATTCCTGGTCACGTTTCGTGGGACCCCATTAAAGCGGCCTCTCTCGGCGGTCGCCTCTCTGAGTGGAGCTTCCTCGTATCCCTCACCACGCGGTTTTGTTAGCAACGAAGCAATACACGGATGTTTAAGGTAAATTTGTGGTTTGGTACCGAAAATTCAAACCATAGTCAGGTAATTATGGGGTCTTTCGTGAGGACAGGTAACTGATCAGATACACTGTCCAGTAGTGGACAGACAATTGTCTGATCTTGGCGGGAGCTGGCCAGCCCAAGAGAGATCGTTCAGCTGTAGCACCCTTTTGGTGCCTAACTGCTATGCCATCAGAAGGAAGCACGAGGGCTGGAATATTACCAGGTTTCCCAAGCCTAGACAGGGAAGTCGGGAGGCAGAGGTCGGGTTCGAACCATGGACCTTCCGGTCAGCCCAAGAAGCACAAGTTAAATCAGCTTCATCGGCTGCAAAAACTGATCGCACTACCCAAAAGTGACAACGTGGAAATGTTATCAGTCACAGGGTCACGTGCCTGACCCCCCCTACGCCCTAAGGCGCTGAGTCTCGACTACAATGAAAGGGTTCATGTGGTTGTGGTTTTTATTATACTACTTCATCTTTACCCAAGGCATGTATTCTCATTTTGAACAGTACTTTATCGTAATGGAATTCGGTGCATGGTCATTACGGGACATTAGCTAATAACTCCAAGTAATTGCATTTCAAATTCATTTTTTTTTACGCAAAGAAGAAAGAAATCGCACACCTTTCGAATCTTTACCACGACCACCAGCTTGTTAGAGAGGTGTACATCCGGACAAGACAGCACCAATTTTCTTCTTTGATGTAATGTTAGGCTAATGAAAGTAACTGACTGGAAAAGGAGACTACTTCTGTTGCCTTGACCGGATGTTTTGTCTACTGATCTGTACAGTAAGAATTAGAACGTTTAAAATTTTGACTGGGGACTATCTCGTAAAAACTACAGCGCTTACCGAAGCCACCACGTTTTCGGAACGGACCGGCATTTACAGAATCCTTTAAAAAGGATTACCCCTCACTTGAATACATCTCATTTCTCTAAAGGAGTAGCCAATCCTTTGGAAGTTTCACTCCGTTTATTTCGAAAATCCATTTGAAGCGAAAAGGGAACGGTGATGCAATTTTCCCACTAGTTGTGAGTCAAATGTGTTGAAGAACATTTTTAGTCCAGCACACATTTCAACTTACATAGGTCCTTCGCCAACCACAAATTATCCCAAAGTTTGGTCACCGAACGTTCCCGCATTTGCGCCTCTCCGTTTGGGTGTAACAAGAATTTTTCTCTTACTTTTCGGCAGGGTACGATCACATAACTTCTATAGTTCCCGTGCTATAAGGAAAACCTTTTCCAGCTCGTGTGTGCTTCTAGTAGCCATAAAACTCCACTCCGTAAAGTGCAGTTCACAAATCGTTGGAAGTAACGACTGATAGAAGGCGAGAAAAAGTTTTGGCAGTAGGACCTTACGAACCATCAAAAAGCAATGTTCAGAACTTTGGCGAGTGATTTTTCATATGTTTTGTTCTGCTCAACGGTGAGCTAAATTCTTTTGAGGATAATATTGGACACAAAGAGTGCTCCAGGGATAGAGGCTCCCCCTATTTGGTTGTTCCTTATTCTCTATCTTGTTTCCTGTTCACGGTAGTTCCTCAAAGGACGGACGTGAAATCAAGTCTAAGCAAAGTTGAACTGATTTAGTTGGTCGAACCGAACGCTATATTGAGCTTCCAAATAAAGCTAGCGGCAAAAGAACCCAAAGGATACCATCTTGCGAAATTTTCCTATAACCGGTTCACTCACTTCGCATCAAAAGTGATTTGCTGCATAGAGCATTGCAGACGAATTTTGAAGGATCCATTTTGGCCGAAGAACACTTGGGCATCCTTCCAACACAGAAACTTCCTTATATTTTCAGTGCTCAGTTAGCTAAGCAAGTCGTGTGCCAGCTGCACCGGAAACGTGATTGGCTACATTGGCCCGGTAGGCGTGACTGCACTTTGGCTCCGGTGAGTTTCGCAAGGGCCAATCAAAATTGAGCATTTTGGATGCGAGTTCGAGTAGTCACACGATCAAACTTCTGCATTCAGATAGGCATTTGTGGCGTGTAGTTTCGGTGATTTGGATTGGTTACTATTAAATCATTTTAAGATGCAAGGTTTTATCAAGGAAAAACTCCCTCGAGAATTCCATAAGTTTATGTAAATTCTGTAGATCTCAAAATGATGGTGAACATGAAGTCTCCATTTCCGATATCCAGATAGCCATTAATCAACTGAAACAGCTTTCACTGATCTACTCCATCCAGGTAGATATGCGCAAAAAAGTTCAAAAATGTATCCTGCTGACTTGGAAATATAAGTTTTCATTTTCTCATGGGGAAAAGTAGGCCAAATTTCAAACCGATGCTTGTTCCAAGATGAAAGAGATTAGGAGGAAAGTGAAGCTAAACCCAGACGGACCATACTACCCATAAGATTGCTGAAAATTCTTCGATAGCCAAGGAGAGGCTTCTCCATCTTCGGGGAAACATTGGGCGGACTTTGTGCAGCACACTCAGTTGAAGAACATCATAGACGAGAGAATCAGTTGAGATCCCACCGAGTTTACCGTTAAAACAAAATTAGATGCAGACCAATTGATTACAGTTTGGGTTCAAGCTGAACAAACGGTTGATGGAAACTCGGAGAATGCATCGATCTGTTGGGTCCCAAGTTGGTGGAACCGGTCATGAGCTGACAATGAGCTTTTACCAACCTTATAAGTAGCGTGCTGCGTCCAAAGAGTGTGTTGCGATACCTCGAATACCGTGCCAACTGAAACATGAGACGACCTTTGTACAGCAAATTCAGTTTGAAAAGTATCTCAAACAAGAGACTAAGCTAGAGTGAATCTAAAGTTAGAACGTTAGTCGACTGCTCTGCCTCATGTTATTGATGTCGAGTCTCTTGCGCGGCAGAATTGTATCGGCCCTGTCAGTTTTTGGGGCCGCGTTTTCGGTTACGCATAAATGTATACCAGTCACCAATCGTAGCTTTGTGCCAGGTGACTAACTCTGATAATGAAGGGTCAAAAACATCAAAATTTCCGTTTCTTCGAGCGTTTGGGTCAGTGGAGTGATCGTGGTCCCATGGCCACGGCAAGCAGTGACTATCCGTACAAAACTGTTACGTGGTCAACGTTTACGGTTGATTACTTTGGTATAATCGTGTCAATAAAGCGGACCTTAAGTAGATACGAGCGTATTAGAAAGCTTGACACGCGATGTAAGCGATATCCGCGATTGATAAACGCTGAACTATTTTACAATAGAGATTTCGTCCTGTAAATGAAGTCAGCCTATGCGGAAAAGTTAAAAAATACATTGTAGATGTTTCATTCTGTTTCACCATCAGTAGTGATCTGACCAACCCCCCGGGAGAGATTCTAAATTGCAGCCCCTCCCGGTTTTACAGTTTGACCTGAAGCGGTCCATTAGCAACTTGACCAGGTGGCAATTAGTGGTACTTCCTAGTTTTTTATTGTTGACTAACCTTGATTTCGGTGGTTGAAACTCCAAAACCTACCCTTTTTCCATAAAATTTTAAACAGGTACGTCGCAGCATGAAGCGGGTTGTAGTATATGGGCTGAACTATACTAGAAAACGATTATAAGGTTAGAAAGTAATCGCCTACATGTTTCAACCTTACCACTGATAAGACCTTGGGCTAAAACCATTCACGGGTATATCTTCAAGAAACTACCATAAATTGGATGACTAATTTCCCGCTTGCGTTCTTTGCTGCCATCCCTGCCTACACAAGCAGATTTAATCTTTCACAGTCACCCGAGCCTATTGAACGCACGAAGATAGGTCACAACATTTCAGAAGAACCTGCCAATTTCACAACCGCAAAAATACCCACAGAAGCACCGGGATGTAATAAAGGTAACGTCACAGAAATGGACGTATACAAATGAGGCAGTAAAGAGGACAGAATTCTGTAAGTCGACTCCGAGCTCTTGACTCAAGATAATTATAACAATGGTTGAAAGTTGTCGGACCACAAACCAATCAGCAGTCATTTAAACCACCAGGACTCATCGATTTCTTTCTTGTATGAAATCTGCCCGCGTAAGGTGTTACTAAAACACTTTAACATAGAAATACTAGTAATCACATTTTGCAAGAAAAGTGTGCCACTTACTTCTGTGAAGACAAAAATTCTGCTTCGTATGCGCATGCACTTTATCATGGGAGTTTATCTGGCGGTGATAATGTTTGATTCTAGTAATTCTCAGGAGCAGGGCTACCAGACAGAGAGCTTTATACGGGGAATAAGCTCTTTTCTGATAAGTTTTACGCTAAATATTTGTTGACTGTGGACAATTTTATGGCCTCTACCAGAGCTGTTTTTCTTTGAAGACGTTTATTCTGGGATCTTTGATTGGATAAAATCAACTGTGAGCGTAGTAACTGGAGTTGGAACTAAACTAGTTGACTAAAATTAGTTCGAGAGTTAAGAGATTCCGCAGAACACTTGAACAAAATGACAGGATTGCTATTAGATGGAAAAGGTCTTTTCGAATTGCAATGAACTTGCTGAACGAGGGACTTATGAAGAAAATGACTACATAAACAGATGCTTGGGTTAAACCAGATGAACAGATCTATTTGTATACGATATGCGTGCAGATGACTACATAGGTCACGTGGTACTGGCTCCAGTTGATTGGCCCACCCACATCTAATTTTAAAGACCTCATAATAATTTCTAAACATTCATCGCGATCAACGATATAAAGAGACTTTTTACGAGCTTTCGGTCGGTCTTTCACCCTGACGAACTGTAGTGCTAACAAGCTAATGCCTTTTCTCTCTTATGCAGAAAAATCCCCTATCAGTCCACTAATTAGACAGGTAATAAGTCAAACAGTGAAAGATGGTAAAACCTTGCAATTTCATTCGCGGCACTCTGGCTTTCCGTTGTAAAAATCGGTAATCCTTTCCTTAGTGCCACATTGTCAGAGACCATTTCCGAGAATCGGTTCGAAAAGAGAGTAGGGGGTGAGTGATGCCTTGGGTTTAAATATTCTCATCACGGATAATCTGATTCCCCAGGTTATGGTATGAAACCAACTGAGTCAGAAATCATACGCACAAAGTTTCAGAGATGATGTCACATGTGACAAAGCCCAAAGGGGTTCATTTCGGTTTGGCAAAATTGTACCTGTATACGGTGGTCTGGCCCACCATATGAGTATGCAACGGGGTAGTGTTAGACAGAACTAGCACAGAAAAACCTTGAAAAAACATAAAGAAACAGCAGATTATCAGTTAAAAGCATCTCCACTGGCTGCGTGACGCCTGGTCAGTGAGTACAGAAAGGCATTGATGTGGTGTGTTTTTGATACCCAACCTCAGAGATGGCATATACCTGTGTTATGACTTTCATCATCCGGCCCCAGGACTTGTGCCGTCCACCCTGTTTTATCCTGCTCTTGAAAATTGCCCCAGGAAATAGGCCACTACGAGAAAATCGATAAAATGGCCAAGCCAGCCTCTCTGATGCAACCGAATCGTCTTATCAACTAGACAAGCAGCCAAAAACCATTCATTGCACTTCAATATTTCTAATTCGATGTTACCACGACTCACATGCCAAGCTTTGAAGACAGATATGGTCTAACACAAGAAATCTTCTCTTGCCTTCAACTCACAGTGTTCAAGCTTCCCAGCTTTAGAGCAGTATTGGACACATTTTCATGTCGTAGACCCTGTGCCACACCGACCGGCTGATATCACGTCGACTTCAGAGGTGCCTAACTTGAAGGGAAGTCGAGGGAGATTCAGTTCTTCTAGCATTCATTTCTTCAAAAATGCTGCTTTCCGACTACATAGAACTACTCAGGTAAGTAACGTAAGTAAGGTAGGTCAGTCTGCCCACTACCTCCAGTGGTTTTGATATCATGATCAGCTTCGGTGGTCAATTTATCCAGTCTTGTATTTTAGAAGTACACAGTACATAACAAAAGGTACAGCAGCATCAATCGGATCCTACAGTGTACAGTGTACCTGGATGAATTTGAGTCATGCAGAGCACTGCTGTCCGTTACACTCCTCTTCATCATCTGCAAAGACAGCTGACGTAATTCTCGGCTACCTGCAGACGACTAAAACTGTTGAAACGGGTGGTTTCAAGAGCAGGTTAGGGTGAGTTAGCTATGGCAAACATCTTAGCCTGTCAACCTACTTGGCTAACAAGGGCATCAGGCCCCAAGTATTCAATGTGCAGTCCAAATACTGCTGTACAGTCCACTAAGGCAACCCCTTGGTTTAGTAACTAAAACAACAAGAAAATGTTTCAAATCGTTTTCACAACCGTAGGCTTCAACAGTTTCACAAGAGTAAACCAATGCAAAAAACATTTCAAGGTTGGGAAGCCACTAGAATTCAACTTACATTTTCTGACACCCATCTTCTCTTCGGTACTGTATCTCTTATCCGCCATCACGAGGATGGAGCTATCAGCTGACGGTGTTAGCGAAAGTTGATGTCCCTTGTCCAAGGCACGTTCGAATTTCTCCCAGCTATCAAAAACGGCCAGGGCTTGGGGCACCGAATCCACCAAGCTGGATGGCGCAAAAACCTGACCTTGAGGTGACCGTAGAGGATTGGAGCTTATCTGTTCGGCGGCATAAATGCGCTCCAATCGCTGAAGATTTTCTTCATGAATCTGGCGACGTGCGTGCCTGCGTGAGGTGTAGTCCAAATTGCTCGCCTGTCTTGCTATTATAAAAAGGAAAGCGGATAACATTCAGCCCTAGAACGAAGGCATGCATATGAGTGTTGGTCTTATCCTGCGTACTGCGATTGGGCGAGGAATAATTTATGCTAGTTTCTAGGATGGACAAGGTAAAGGCACACGAATTTCATTACGTATGCAGCTAACCTGTTTGACGTTGTGTCGTGAGATGTGTGACGAAATATTGAGGACAGAATGAACTGAGAATGAACTGACCTCAGCTACTAGCTACGATGTGGTATGGTGAATAGTTGACTTTGAATACAGAGTAATTTTTGAATAGCTATTCCTTAGAATAGCACATGCTGCTAATGAAAAAATTGGTGAGGTGTAACACAGACACATGGGAGAAAACCGCATTTGATCAGGATTTCGTCCTATAGCCTGAAGCCATTCTGCACCAAAAAACCGAGAAGCACTGTACAGATTTTGCATCCCTATTGGGAGCAATCAGCAGTACGCCTCTTACGAAACCCAAGCGAGTTACAAACACAACCTCGCTGTAGTAGTTTGATCGCCCAACCGTTCGACTATGAGCCGTCTGTGATTAACTCCCATTTAGGGAGGATATAGCGTTACTCATCCTTCAGTCAAGAAATGCGCATCACGTGGTCACGTGACAGACAAAGATCCCAGCCGTCCATCGATCTTCCTCTTCTATCACACGGACACCATCCAATATGGTTCAGTAGGTCAGGGAGGCACACAGACCGTCACATTATGGCAAGTGTCAGTCTTCCCTTGAGGAACCTTGAAGATCATCAGAACAAATTCCTGTAGAGCAGGTTTGGAATAGATAATAACGCTTATCACCAGTTAGTTTGTTGTCTGTCTGTATAGACAATGGCATAGATATAACCTAATCTTGGTATCTTGCTACAGTTATATTATCAAAGGCGATTACAATCTGTTCGTTGAACCAACTGAAACACGAGACGGCCTGGTGCAACACATTCAGTTGCTTCGAAACATCATGAACGAGAGATCCAGTTGGGTTCCAGGTGAATCTCACAAAACCGAATTTGTTTGCAAATGAATGCATTTCGCTAATTTCATGCAGTTCTGGTTCAGGTAGAACATAAGTTTGACGGAAACTCGGGAACTGCACCTACTTGATGAGCCACAAGAAGAGTGAAACCGGTCGTGGTGTGTCGAAGAATTTCCATCAACCTTATGAAGTGTATTACGTCTATAGGAGAAAACTGTTTGTAACTGAAATGCAAATGTACACTACTTACTATTTCTAAGTAATCTCACACTAAGCGAAAACACCAAGGTAAGACACCGTCTAGGAAAATGCTTGAGAGGAAATACAGCATCGTGCTCTAGTAGCCTAAACAAAACTAACAACCGCACCACTAGTTAACGGTTTCACCCCTGACTTTCAGCTTAGCACGCTTATTAGATAAGCACAGAAGGAGTGAACAGTACTCTTGAAAAACAATCCAAGACATGAGAGCTAACGATCGATGTGCGGATGAACGCAGCCCACATTATTTGTTAAACCTGCGAATTGACAGAAGATATGTTTGTGCCTCCAGAAAGCCGATTATCTTCATTAGGAACCTCAAGGTTGTGCAGCATAACATGGCATGACACGGAAGATAAAAAGGCTTCAAGTACTTACGCTGATAGATTCTGAAGACTGCCACTCACAGCGGAATACAGGTAATGCAAAGAGCTGTGTAGGCCACAATCTGAACAGAATTTTAAACAGTGGTTTACCTGACTAAAAGCAGTATCCTGGCTGCATCCTAGAATCCAACGGTTTTCTGGTTAAACGACATTTGTTTTGAATTGCTACTTCCTTGTCTAGACGTAGAGTTGCTTAAACGTGTTTGATAGCCAACAACCTGTTTCGCTCGATCTGGGACTCATGAGGGAGGTGCGGTTCCTGAATTACCCTAAACCTTATGTTAAACTTGAATCAAAGTAGAACGGGATTCGTCAACTACTCCCATTTGCCCATGAATTTAGATTTGACGAGAGACTAAACAGAGTGGAGCCGATTTCTATCTTATAACCGTCTGGATTCAGTTGGATCTCTCCCGTGGAAGTTACATTCGTATGCAAATGAGAGCATTTGGCAAAGTCCTTCAAATTTGGGTTCAGATGAAACACAAAGTTGACGGCAACTCAAAGAATGTGCTTAAAAGATGAGCCCCAAGATGGTCAGAAACACTCATAGGCTATTGAAGAGTTTTCAGCAACATTATGAGTAGTGTGTTACGTCGAGACAAAAACGTATTGTGATATTTCAAATATCGTAACAACTAGAACGTTCGGTGGCCGTTGTGCAGAACCTTTATTTGAAGAAAACCATTATGAACAAGAGTTGAATCTACCGTCAAAACCAAATTAGTATGCAAATCAGAATGCTTGGCGTAATACTCCCATGTTTCTAAAGTTTGCGCTTGGAAGGCAAAAGCTGCTAGAAAGCTTGCGAGGCTAGAAGATATATTTTCCGTACGTCTGTTAGACGTTTCCTTTGATTTGAGAATACGTTCATTTTCAAAACGATTTAGGTACTGCCTAGAGAGTGAGTATTTACACACTTCGGTTGCTTACCACTAGGTGAAGAAACTTGACAAACGATAAAATGACTCTTGTTCAGCCTACGAAAGCTCCAATCAAAAAATGAAACCAATTACCGAGGGATAAAAGAGTCACACAGTTGGACTATTGTCAGTCTAACAAAAACATCTTTCCAGTCCAATTTGATTCCTAACGAGAGACTGAAATAACTCCCAGCTGAAGCTCTAGTGTGTAATCTCCCTCCTTGCCTGGATGTGCTGCATAAGGTCGCCTCACGTTTCCGTTGGTACGATATTCAAGATAACGCAATACATTTTTGTCACGACGTAACACACTACTCATAACGTGCTGAAAACTCTTCAGTGGCCCATGAGTGGTTTCGACCGTTTTGAGGATCACCAGAAAGACGCAGACATCTGAGTTTCACCTCAATGAACATTTTATTCTACTTGAACCGAAATTGTACGCAATTAGAAAAGTACATTCATTTACCAGATGAAGCAGCCGAATCTCAGCCAACTATATTCCAGCTAAAAGTCTGGATGTAAATCTGGCACTCAAGGGTCATTACGTGTTTTAGTTGGAGAAATGTTCAAGATATCGACGCATCTACTCATTCAAAAGACTCGGGGGCTAGGTCTGCCTGGTGTGCCTCAAAACAACCAAAAAATTTTATTTGAAAAATATTTTGATTTTTATGCAAAAATCATGAAAAAGCACGGTTACTTACTTTACATTCTATCATGCCGTCCATCCAAAAGGAGTTCTAAGTGGCTGTGATCAACTCCCTTCCGTCTTATCTGGAATACCACCCGGTTCATCCAAAAGACGTTTTAGATCTGTTTGATTTCAATTCTCAGGTTTAAAAATCGGTGTGTTTATGGCATTTTTGTCCGATTAGTCTGTGTACGGAACATATTCACTGGCGCTTCAAGTGACCAGTTCACACGGAAAATGTGGTTGGCCATTTGAAATTTACATGAACTCCGCCGTACTGCGATTCTCATTTTTTCCAGCTACAGTCGTCTTGGTAGCAGAGCCAGAAGGATGTACATTTCGACTGGACTGTTTCCTAAAGAATTCTTTTTATGAATTTTAAGAGGCTCTGAAACAGTTTGTTACCAACAGTTACTCACCGTGAACATCAACTTCTCTTTGTGTCACCGCACGAATCATGGTGTACACTTCCACGTCCATCTCCTGTCCTACTCCGGGTGAGTCCACACACAAAGCGTGGAAACAACTGGATTCAAGGTTCGCTCATCTTTGGCACATTCTTGACTGTATCGGGGTTTGAAGCCAAGCGTGTTACTGCCATTACTCCATCACATCCTAGGCACATCTGAATTACTATGCAAGAAAAGGCGGACATCTTCACGCTTGAGTAACTGGATCAGCTTACCCGATGTAACACTTCAGAGACAACCAGCATGCGGTGGTGGAGTAGTGATTGCATGCTCGCTCCGCATGTCATACATGCGGAGTTCAAACTCGGGCCCCGCCGAGGATATGCAATGATGATGTACTCTAATAAGAGTGAAACACGAGCCCAGTGCTTTTCCCGTGTGGTATGGACTCACGAGAATAGTTGCGCCATGACAAAAGAGTGGTCTGAACATGGATTCTGTGAATCTCTTAAACATCAACAGCTAATCATAATATTAGCTGAAAAAGGTGCCTAGTTTTGCGCTTTACGGTCTCACCAGATAAAAGTAAGGCTCGAACTTCCATAAGTTTTATTGCGTAGTTTAACGTCAAACGTGAAGCGCAATAACCAACATCAGATCAGGATGGGAGTAACGAGAAAACCATCTAATTCCGTCGTTTCAATCAATTTTAAACAAACGTACATTGCAAAGGCTTTGATATTTCATTTTTGGTGATAGTCAAGATAAGAAGGGAGGTTTCTTGATAAAATATTACTTCTGAGGTCTACAACGATGTGTTTTATTGTTTAAAATACTGATTTCTCTTCAGTAATATCTTAACTACAACCGGTGAATTCTTAATATTAACTTGTGATAATATAACACAATTAATGTCATCTTGAGATAACACACAACCCATAAGGCCTCTGAAAACTTTCTGACAGCTTACTACATGTTTCACTCTACTTAGTCTCACGACCTAGGCGTAGTCGCCGAGATTCCATGGGCCGAATTCCCTCGGTAGACGGGCACAACAGTGAGGTGGTTTAGGGAGTTCTTCCCATCAGTCGACGATTCTAGCGAAATACACTCATTTGCAAACAAATTTGGTCTTGCGAGAGACTCACCTGGAACCCAGCCGAATCTCTGCTTTATGATGTTTCTAAGTCGATGATTCTAGTCATTTATGACAGCCGATGACGTGCGTCACTAGTTTGGTAACTGTGTGTGCGTTGTGCGCGTGAACACGAACCCACTCTACCTTGGGCTTTTGGCCACTTATTTGGAGAGCTATTCTCGGAGTGCACAACCTCACGGCCGGCCAACACTGCACTCTTTCTGTGGGTAAACTCTCTTGTAGAGGCACGGATGTTGAGCTACATAGTCATATCGCTTTTTTCCTGCGAAAATCGGCTTGATACCAAATGGGGCAAAATCGGGTCAGAAGTTTTATATGGCTAATACTGCTGTTTACTGTCGCCGTGAATCAGTCCACTATGCGTGGAACCATTTTCGCTCGTTGATTACGTCTGACCACTTTGTCAGATTGGAAATAAAAAAACGAAACTCAAAAACGGGTAAATTTTCTTGATTGCAGTTTTGCTCACTTTCTGATTCTTGTTTAATGGTATGGCTTCCCAAATGTTTGCATTCTGTGCACACCTAGGTGTGGCAGGGTATGTAAATCAAAGCACATGTTTTCTGGGGATGGATGAATAAGATTGTAACTACTAACTTCCCGATGACATCACTTCCATTTGTGCAATCCTCTTCCTGTCCTGGCGGAATTTCCTTGGTAAATCCACACCAAAGCACTGAACTCTCATTGGAGCGCGTCAGCAGTGCAAACGACTGGTCATGCCCGGGTTTAAACTTCGGACTTCTGACATGCTAGCTCCCCTCGCATATCAGATGTCCGGATTTCAAACCCCGGGACAGCCATGGATATGCACCGTTGATTACCCCTAATAGATGCTTCCTTCCTTTGATTTGGACTCGCCAGAATAATGGGGCCAGGACAGGTGGAGAACTGTTCAATCTTGAATGTTGTGAACTCTATAAATCCCAAAACAACCCAAAACAAAATTCGGGTTGTCGAAGGACGTTAGGTTGAGCATTCGGGCAGAACAAACGAATGCGATCTGACCTTTAACTAATTGGGCGCAGACAGAAGCCTTAAATGCCGGTAAATCCAACAGAAAAATGGGCGTTAGGCAAGGTTTCCTACAACTTACGCTGCCAGCCCAATAGAGAGAAATGTGATTTTTGACCGTTAAGTGCCAGGTACCTAGTAAAACTAGTCTTCTAATACAGTACATAGGATTTCCTGTTTCCACAGATTCACTATTTACAATAATTTGCGGAAAGGTACCCATTATGAACACGGTAGCATTCGATCCTTACACGAATGTTTCTGGGATATTCATTAGACATTTTCAAACACTGCCAGTCACCTAACGATGCATCTTTGGCCCGAGTGGTCACAAAATAATTCATCAGAATTCCAAATCGCTCTCATGTTTATCGATTTGTTGCGACCATTGTAGTGCCACTTGCGCAGGAGACTGGCAAGCAAATGAGAGTACCCATTAATGTAAACAAAAGATAGGTTCAATATCCGTTTCAAAACGCATTTCAGGATGAAAAAACTGGAAGAGATTCAGCCATTGATCGGCACGTTCAGTCACAATACCCGCGGTCTTGACGGGAGCACACTGCTCATAAGGTTGGTGAAAACGTTTCGACAGCTCACGAGCAGTTTCACCCTCCTTCGTGCTTATCAGATAGGTTAAGTCCCCAAGCTTCTATCAGTCAGTCTAATGTTTTACTATGCATAGTTCGCGAACTACACTCAATCGTAAACTAATCTGGTTTTCACAAAGACTCATTTGAATCCCATCTGAATCTTCCATTCGTGATATTCTTGAAAAAGAGACCGCCTTTGTGCAATTCATTCAGTTGACGAATGTTGTAAGCTAGAAATTCTCCTGGGATCCAGTCGGGTTTCCCACAAAAACCAAGTTAGTTTGCCAGTGGGTGTATTTCGCGAGTCCACGGTTTTATTTGATCATGAAGAACCATGCCACGCAGTCTATGGTGCTTCATGCCCAACCTGCGTGCGCCAAAGAAACCACGGTCTGCTTATGTCAACTGTCTGCCCAAGATTAATCAATAATCGGACCAGCCAGAGGCGCAACGCCTCAAACCGAAGACGTGGGCGTGACCACTTGACCAATCAAACGACGACTTTGTAACAACAGCCGTTAGGTCGATCTGTTTCAGTGTTTTCTTGCAACACTAGCGCGTGACCTTTATAACGCCAGCCCATATCCCAGCAGACGATGAAAGAACACAATACGTTTAGCGAACTACCCTCAGTGGCAAATTAAGTTGGTGATAACGTGAGACTCAAAGGAATCCCAGCTTAGTATATCTTCTTTGGTATTTCCTATTCTATAACAAAACTATACTCCCACCTCTCAAATATCGTGTCAACGTAAACATGAATGTGCAGCACATTCAGTTCGGAAATGCTGTAAAGGAAAGACTCTGCTGGGATCTGCTGGGGGGATTCTGGGGTCTCCCGCTAACGTAAATTCAATTTTTAATTGGGAGTATTTCAGTAATTAGATATAACTCAGTGTTCATCTAAATCACAGTTCTGATAGAAATCTGGATGTACGCCTATCCGACTGGCCTAAAGAAGGCAAAACCGGTAAGGGGCTGTGGAACGATTTCCAGCAACCTTATTAAAGGTGTGTTGACAAGCTTTTCGCCCATCTTTCCCTTCACCCTTATCCTCAAGGAAATGGTACGTACCTCCTAGAAACCGCATTAGTTGAGTTGTGAGGCTTCACTACACTACATACTTGCACACACAATTCAGAGAGATATGATATGCGTGAACTTTGATTGTTTCTCCTAAAGCCCAAGGGTACAAAAGTCACTGATTCTCAGATACTCATTCTCCGAAAAACAACTCACCGTAATATGGTGCCGTGGTTTGCAGGTACATTCACTGATATTCGGGAACTTATAACTGGGTGCTGTTTAAAAACCTGTTTTGAATTCCGCGACAGTGATTACCATTTCGCAACAGCGGGCTCACAATATCTCCCGGCTTACGCCAAATACATTTGCAATTCAACTGCCTAAGTTATCCGACAGATCAACTCTCCCGAATCGAGGCTCATTAAAACTTATTCGGGATCACAAATAAGCATCTTCGTAAGCAACATTGAGAAGGGGTTTCAAACTGGCTAGTAGAGTAATCGACGGATGCAAGATATATGACGAAAACCTGTGACATACACGGTTCAGGTTTGCAATCCGAACTTGAGTAATTTGTTTTCACTGAAGATTCTTAGATGAACATTGTAGACAACCCATCTGGCACTATGTTGACCAAAAGCAACCCAGAGCAACCTGCAATATTTGTATTCCACTCTGTCCTATGAAACCGTAAGTCAGTTTGTTTGGCCTTGCTGTCGTAAACCTGCCTTAAAATCTGCTGCATATGTTGCATCCATAATATACGGAGTTACTGAAGACTGATACATCGGATTTGTTGATAACGGTTTTAACATTATTTTCTTTTCGGGTGCTACAAATCATATATTTTTTCCTATACTTGACTGCTGTCCCCACTCCAGTGCTTAGTGCCGGAAAAAAGACCCGCCGACAAGGAACACAACAGCTTTATTGCAACAAGCGAGTGCGTGCGAGTGCCAAAGTTACAACGGCCCCACGCTATTTAAAGGGCACTTTTGACATTGATCCAGACTGTCTGATAGGCGTTTAGTGAACACCGATCAACATCGACGGCGCTTCTATGAAATGCCTGAACACTTATCATATTCGGTGGTGCTTATTTGGCGTGCCTGAACACCCATTGGCTTTCGCTGAATTGACTGAGTGATCGACTGGCCTGGATGCTTGCCGGCTTCCCTATTGAGATTTTGGTGGAGTTTCAGGGTCTCAGCAGGTTCCGGGCATTCTGGGATTATTTTCAGGAATCTAACCTTCCTGACATTTTTACCCATGATTGGTGATAAAACCTGTCAAGAAGTACAACAATGACCAAATACACTCATTTGCTCAATACACTGGTATCAAAGGGGCACGATGTTCAACGCATTCGGTTGAAGAATACCATAAGAGTGAGAGGCACGACTGACTTTCCTGTTAACAGCAACGTAATTTACGAATGAGTCTATTACCCAGGTTGCACAACTTTTGATATCCTTTTGAAAAATAATCCTGCTGAAAACCCGGGGAATACGCATATTTGGTGAGGCCTAAAGAAGAGCGAGACTTGTGGTAGACTGTCAATGAATTTTCGACCATCTTATGGTTAGTGTGCTATATCACGATGAAGGTGCGGTCTGTATGCCATATTTTGATGAGAGGTGCACGGGAATTATATCCGTTCTTAGAAAACTGACGAACAGTTCAAACGTGTACCAGGATGTTGTCTTCTCGGCAGACTGTGGCAGAAATGTAGAATAACAAAAATACGTACGACACACCACTAGAAACAAGTCCTGATCTAAATGCTTACTCGTGTCAACAGATCCATTTGTCTCTATAGCGTGAAAATGCACTCGTCCATGTTGACTGGCTGAAGATGAAGGATTCCATTCAGCTGAATGTCTTGGGCTTGTCATCGGGCTGAAGATGTGAATGGGACTACTCGTGCACCGCGGATCAGACCAACACAAACCGTCTTCTAAATCTTCCTGTATCCACGAGGAATGGGAATGTCCAGGTTTTCTCACTTCTGGTACTCTTAAAAACATTGGATTATTTTGAACGTGACACATAGATCCAGTCAAACTGTCGGTTGTTGTTCCTTCCTGGCTGGCTTGTACATCCTCTGAGAGGTAATTCACATTAATCTGAACTGGACTACCACTGGAATGCCAATGGCTGAGAGTTGGGACTCCATTATTTTCGCCAGTCATTTCACCACCTGGATAAACATAAGCAACATCTCACGGGACACAATGTGCGCCGATCATAGCCGGTAAAATGAACCCCTCCGACTAGTTGGACATCAGCCATATGGAGAGAAGCAGGTACTAATCCGATGAAGGTTGCCATGCCAACTCGCTGGTTTACTCTCACGCCCAGTCATTCCGGTTGCCTCATCTAATGGTTGAACGCGATTGGTCACAAACATGTGTTCAGGCAACTCCCAGTCGTGTCGGGTTTGTTATTCAGTTAGTGCGTAGGACCATCTTAGTTCAGTTTCTGGTGGTCAAGTTAGATACGTAACAGAATGGGCGTGGTTATTATCAGGGAACCGTGTTTCAGAACTTGCGTACGACAACAAGAGATGATATTTGACGGCCCTCATCCCACCATAAAGGAAAAAACTAGGATGAGAAAACCGCTGGAATTTGTGCGTATTTCTACCGTTTATATGGTAACACTGGATTGAGCGTTGCCTGAATATTTCAGGGAGGCCTTGATGAACAGTGACATGTATTGGGCTAACATGCAGGTAAAAAAAATTGTCCACATACTCACGAAATCGATCTCAGCAGTGGTTCAGCCGGGGCTCTGGGGGTGCCGTCAATGCTCCGCTCTTCCCAGATTTTCACGTAAAAAAGGACGCTAAAATTTCTTTGTTTATTGCATTTTTGGCGACCCAGAGCTTCTAAAGTATTCCTTGATGGTTGTTTAAAGTTTCTATGTCTTTGTTCCGCTTTAAAGCTGGCAGTAACCATATAGCCTGTTCTATAAATTACCCAGATAATGCTCGTCCGGTCCAAAGCTTTCGTTTGGATTTACGATGCCGTGAGTATGGTTTTTGGTCTTCATCTAGCCTTTTAGTGAGCTGGAGCACCTCTCTGGTTCTCATGTATGATTTAGCATTAAGTTTATTCCAAATTGAACGATAGACTTACCATTTTCAGAGTACCGAGATTGGAGGATTTGTTTTGAACACAGGTCCAAAATGTCAATTTTTCTACCCTTCTTCTTTGAGTGATGGAGGTCTGTTTGTTTTTGACTCCACCACGTCAGACATACAGTTGATTTCAAAACGCACTTTCCATCCATGTGACTGCGCTTTGAAAAACAAAGTAAGGCACACTTGGTATCATTTTGACGGTTTCAAACACATCCTTATAACCATCCGTCGTCATACCAGTTGCCGAATTATGTTCTTGAGGAAGTGAAGCTCTGTGGTCTGTATAATCCAAGTATCAAACAGCTGCAATTTCGCTATTGTGTTTGGAGGCAACATGTTACATTACTTGGCCCCGATAAAAAATTCATGATGGTCATTCCAGATTTTTGGCATGAAGAATATTTTCCAAGGTCTGGAAGGAAGGAGGCTAGTCAAAGATCTGAGTCAAAGCTCAAAGATGCTTCCGATATTTCGAGCGTCCGGGTTGCGTTTGCACCGAATTCGTCGACTCATAAGAGTATAAAAGTACCTTGAGATAACAATTCTGGTTGCAGCTCGTCGCCAGAAAAGGCATAAGTTGCCTGTGTGCAGGACCCTCTGTGGAAGACCCTCGGTTCGACAAAACCGTCTTTTCTACTGAAAACGGAGACGAAGTTCCTTAGAACATACTTATTGTCATCAAGAAATAACAGAATTATCCCTTCTTAGCTTGACCTCCAATAACTCACCTAGGAATGAAACAGGTGGAATCACAAGTAAATCAAATCTTCAAATATGTCAATCGTCTGGCTGGTCTCTACAAGCGTAATTGGAAATACCTCGCTGTGAAGTTGCTTATTGGTAAACACGAACTAACCGGTTACAAGCCATTAGACACGAAAGTAAATAGCTCATCTGCACGTAGCTTTTGTAGAGCGAACATTCTCAAACGTCCTCTTGAACTGTCCTGGACTTTCTCTGCATGTTAAACAATAATGAACGAGTACTGCAAAGCAGTTCCATAATTTCCGCAGTAACCTTCACCTTTCACCAGATGCGGTGGTAGATCTTGGACGTCGGACCAGAGGCTATCTGCATGTTTCGTCAGTACTATACACCGTTGCACAAATAGCACCTTCACGAAGTAAAATACATTCACCCCTTCTTAGGCTTTCCCAGGGGAGAAGACAGTTGGTGCATACAGGCGAAGTTAGTGCGTAGCTTAAATTTTGCGGTACACAAGAAGAGTATTAAAAAAATTACCAGATGACATCTATCGAAAACCTGTGAGGTTTTTCAAGGCCCAACGTGTGATTCTATATCTGTATACATGTGGATTATCATCTTGAACAATTGCATTCAGACCATCAGCGAAGTGGCACAGTAATGGCTTGTCGCAATTTGCCTGTTGGGCGTCGAAAACTAGGGCCTGGAACATTGGAAATGCCTTAGAAGAGCTTCACTCAAGAGCTTGATGGAGTTTTATGGAAGGGGGACAGTGGAGTTGAAGTTGGCAGGCAGAGTCACTGAAGGGTGATGGAAATATGTTTGCTGTCGTAGGGAGCTCCAGCTTTCAGGAAACTGGTTTGAACTGTCACGCGCACACAGTGCAGAAGACCGTCGTTACGTTGACAAGAAAGAAGCCGCTCACACAAATCTTCCGGTATATTGCGATCGGCTGACCACAGTTCTCCAGTGTGTCTAGCATATGTCCATTCGTTGCCTGAAGCCTTGTTATCAAAATGGGCCCGTTAGTTATTGAGTAGTCGCTTTAGTTTGTTCTGCCACACAGCTGATTTTTTTCGAAAAAAAAACTTGTTTTATTGAAGTGGGAATTATTTGGTCAAGTTTGAAATAAGGTGAAAACAGATATGATAATGCAAGGCATTCGTATGCTTCCTAAACTCCTGTCACGGTTTGCCACAGAATATCTGTTGATATGTAGTCAGCTCGTCATTTCCAGTAAACTAAACACCAAGAAATCACCAGCGTAAAAATGTATTGCGGTACCGCATGGAGGTATATGGAACGGATGGACAGAAATATCCGTTGACAAGAGCTTTAAGAATTCGGTAGCAAACCTAGTAAATAAAGGCTGACGGAATTTGGAGTAAGCGGGAGTTCTTCCGAGTGCCAGTTAGTACATGGAACGGTTATCTGAGGTAGACATGACTTTTGTCGGTGGTTGGTGTGGACGGTGAAGAAAAGTGGAAAATCATCATTGGAGAAGGTGGCACAAGGGTACCACGAATTTAGACGAGACATTCATTGAGATGGTGACCTCTCATAGAGTCAGTAGTTGTTCTCAAGGCCATCTCGGAAGCAGGCTAATCCCAGTAAATCTAAGCAGTAAGACCTTCTGGAAACAAACTTTTCTCAGTCCCGCTAACAAAGAAGCTAGACGTCTAACTGTACTGAAGAGAGCTTGGTTGCATGGTTAACATGCCGCAGACTTCATCGTCATCAAGCAGCATTATTCATGGTCAGCAGCGTAAAACCAACGTGCAGCATTGATGATTCGCCGTTTTGCAACCATAATTTACTTGAAAGCCCTATTGTGAAGAGATTGATAAACGTGCTAACCTACCGCGATCATTTCGAGGTGGTCAAACGAGACCACTTGATATGGTCACGTTCAAGTGCTTTAGAGTTCTTAACTGTGGTGAATCGGATGTTGAAAACAGTAACGAGTTGGTAGTCTGTGGTCCATTAAAAAGCTAAAAGAAAGTAAGAAGAAAAAACTTTTTAGGAATGCCTTGAAACTGAGTAGAGGAAAGCGCTAAAATTGCAAGCTACTAAGTTTAATTTGTTAAGAACACAAACTGGCAAACTCTTTAAGTGGCCACTACATACTGAGAGTTTATAGGACTAAGACCGAAACATATAACCGTAAAACCTTCATACGTCACAACTCGTTTACAGTCAAGAGTCTAAACCATGGGAGTATTGCTCGATGTGTGTGACGGCAGAATAGAGTTACGTGAGCGAACTGCCGCTGCCCCATCTTGATCACACAGTGGAGTTGAATTTGTCTAAATAGGTAGAGACGTGTTCGGTACACCATTCTGAATAGAGTGTTTGGACTAGTCGTCTAACTGGGGAAGACCTAGGTTGCCACGGATTTCTTAGGACCGGATGTCAACCAAGATGGTTTGTATAGATACATTCTCTTGTAAAATCGCCGTGTCGCGCACCAAAGGTGGCGGATGAACGAATATAATGCATGACTTCAGCCACGTAACGATTCATATAAAGCTAGCTTATCATACTTCCTCAAGTTTCATCGTCACCTAGGTTTATCGACATCATCATCACCATCACCATTGTCAAAATCATCCTCTCTGACGGCGTCACTGCTTGGCGACCACCAAAACCTCATTCGTTTATTTAAGCGGAGCCCGGTAATGAGAAGAACAAAACAGAAGAGGATAGGGAAAAAACTGAACGTGCCTTCGCCTCCAAGGCTTGGTTGTATGTCCCACACTCCCGTTTTCCGGTGCTCGAAACTGTAGCAGCTGAAACCAATGTGCATATGGTACACGGTTTATAGCTGATAAATTGATTGATTGATTGAATGATTTAACCTAGAAACCAATGATACATGCATTTCCAGAGGTTCACTCTAACATACGGGACAAAAGTTGACATCCAAAATGCTACTGGGAATGGGTAGCGTATACTGTCACGCATCTAGAGGGCAGAAAACACGGAAGCCCTGGAAAGGAAAGGAAGATTTGAACAGAAATGTTTATTCGTATTGCACCAATACATTGCACAATCCAGTATTTCCGGAAGCCGTAGAAAGTACAGTTTATTGGAGTCGATCCCCCGGTTTTTTTAAAATCCCTATTAACTGCTAACAGATGTCCCAAACTTTCTGCCGATTTTTTCGCGTTTTGGAATTGAAGTGTAACATGGTATTTTTTGCCACAATCGATGGGGTGGGGATAACCAGCGCAGTACCCGGGTTCGGAATCCATTGTGGACCGACGAATTTGGATTTGTCCTCTTTGAGAATGCCTTGCAGTCCTACGTATGGCTCGGAAGAGTATTCTGGGAATGGATTCAAAGCTCCATCCTTCTTTCCACCATCACGTTTAGCCGGACTAGATGGTATAAATGTTGGTCCAATAATCAATGACTTAGGGAATGCGGCAGTTCCAAACTTCATAGTACTGGGTCCACCCGGAGCAAGAGGATCTCCTTGCGCCCACGGGTTTCCGTCAAATGCATCTAGGGTTCGACACGTTGAGATAAACGGTTTTCGACCTTTTAGTTTGGCAATATGGTCTTTGGTCTGTGCCTCATACATACGACGAGCAATTTCCCCTGGAGTGTCCCCGACTGCTGCGCTAGGATATGGATTGAGACACACGTCAACGTAACCATAGCCAGTTCCTTTCTTGCCTGGGTTTGTATAGAAATTCTTGAGTTCTTGAACTCGTGGGACTACCTTCCGAGCCGGGTCAAATGCCTCATAGCGTTCCTGAAAGTTGCCATAGCTGCTTCCGGTTCCCGAACGTAGCTTTGGCCCGCTCGAAGGGATCCATTCTCCTCTACCAATACGCTTTGTTTTCGACTGTTTACGTAACTCGCGCAAAACATCTGCATATTGAACATTACCATCGCCTATATGGATAGATTCAAACGGAGCGAAATACCCATCAGCGTTGGCAGCTTTTGACTTGGAATACCCGCCAGCTAGGTACATTGGTGGCACTCCACGTGGATTCGTTCGTATCATTGCTAGGTGTGACTGAGGAGGGACATAAGGTTCCCCAACAGTGATATAAGACATTTCCTTGAATATTCCCAACCGATCCAAATCAGGTTTTTCGTGCTGCATGACCGTGTTTTAAACAGTGCTGTTCTTACACCCTCCCTCCAAACCGTAACTTTAAACTAAGTGCGCCAAGATTCACGTGATGTTTCGCGGGCTTTGTCTAGTGAATCGATTAAAGTCAGCTGACCAGCAGTGTCCCTACAGATGTTGAACACAACATGTAGATCAGAAAGTAAAAATAGGTAACAGTTTTATTTACCTTAATTCGCTTTGAAACATGTAGGTTGTAAGTCGAACTGTGGTTTTTGCGTTGAAAACTGAAGAACTGGATGGTCAAAAGTCAAAATTACTTTGTAATGAATTTATTCCTACTCTTATTAATTTGGGAGGAAAATAAAAGGACGTTTGCGATTAGCGATGGGTATTTTGTTTAATCCCAAAATCGGTTAGATCAGATTGACAGTTGGACAACAAGCACATCGTTAGATAACCGCAGAGTATACTTCTGTTCCTGTTCTCTTCGGTAAACTTTGTTTTTGCAGTTAAAATATGGCCACATTGTTGAAGGTAATCGAGTAATAAATTCCAAATTTCCTCTCACTACCAACAATCTATAAGTAGGTTGGTGTGACAATAAAATTCACCAGACGAATGAAACTGCTGAACAGTACGAGGAGACAGACAACGTGTGTGATTGAAGGATGAGTAACACCATATCCTGCCCAAGTACAAGTTACTGACAGTGCTGAACAGCCACTCGTAACCGAACGGTGAAGTTTTCAATCTTACGACCGAGATGTCGCGGGATCCATACTCTCCGGAATTTCGTGAGATGCGCACTGCTGGTGATTCCCAGTAAAGATGAGACAGTTGTATAGCGTCTCTCGGCTCTACAGTATGCACTGGCTTCATATGCAGGACAAAATCTCCATTAATAAAGCGTCTTTTGTAAAGTCAGTGGAACAAACCAAAATCATTCTCGCCTTCACGGAGACCTCTCCGAAGAAGATATTGTCTCGGTGAACTAAGAAGCCTAAAACACCTTTTTCCACAAACGTCTACGCAAGTTGGTGATGCTTTAATAACCTTAGACTGACTTCGCACGCCTTCGCTGACACTGCTCGCCGTGGAAAAAACGGTTGTGTTCGCCTAACCTACTCAGATTGACTTTGTTGAGGGCATTTCCTTATAATTCCTTGTTGCGTCCTTCAGTGGCCACATAACACTATCTGCAATATATCAGTAACTTAGACGTGTTAATACCATTCCTGGGAGTTGTGGCAATGTTGTTGTCATCAAATGTACATTCCGCCACACAGGTTCAAAATCAGTCGTAAATGTGACCTCAAACCCTCAAAAGAATCGAGTCACTTCTTCTGCAACCCTCCAATTTAGCTGTCCCAACGATGGACATGAGTGACACCATGATTTTACAGATTGGTCAGAGAAGCCGATCCTTCTCCATCAAACAAGCCATACTCTTAGGAACTGAATCAAGACTTACCGGAAACTTGTCATGAAGAACCAGGTCAGAAGGAAAATGTCTGAATTGGGTTACTTTTTCAAGATATTGACTAAAGCGGTATTTATCCAGCGAATATGCTCATCGCATCTAATCGATAAAAACAATAAGCGGGAATTCAATGTAAGCTAAAGGCACGACAGTTCGGTACCCACAATTTACCACACGAAAGAGAAGTCCGTTTGAGGGATTTGAAAGTGAAAGATGAATTTTTAACTATTTATAATTCTCTGCTTACCCAATTTATCACGACAGTAAAATTTCAAGTAGCTTATTTTATTTAAAATTATAGATGATGAAGTCGAAATTTTGTCCATTTTACTCAATGCCAGCAAGGCTGCTTTTTGACATTTCTTGGATTATACAATACAATGACTGGGAAAAATTTCAAGCTGCTTCAAATGCTCATCTAACTGTTCTTCTCATTTTCAGTTTCGCTCCGATTTCGTTTATCTGCACATGACGAAACTGACTACCGGTAGATCCGATGTTCTTCTGTTTGCGCAAATCTCTGTACTGATCAAAGCGAAGATATCTTCCATTTAACTTCCCAGGCCTCGCTCTGCCCACACTGCGATAACTAGTGAAATGCATACGTTGTGGTTCGCTTCGTGAAGTCAACACAAATCAGTTTGCACATTTGTACTACTGTCCTCATTCTTACTTTCTTTCCTGGTCGCTCGCCTCTTATGGCGCCCTCAGTGACCTGTCCCGCACGACAGCGCGCAGCCACCAACGAGGATAATCAAGAATCCATTCGCTGCTACTTCCTAAATAGACCCGATCTATCTTGTGTTGATGCCTTTGATGGGCGGCGTTGCTACTCATTCTGCGCATTGGACAAGTCTGATGGAACGTTTATATCTGCTTGTACCGATCAAAGATACTAGTACCAAGGCTTTCCATCTGCTACGATCTCAGTTCCCTCAGTGGTACTGCCCGAATCCTCATCTGGCTTAAAAAGCTGTCGACCTCTATCGTCAGTCAGTTATTTCCCGGCCGGAAGTGAAAGAAGTTTATCAATTCGAGATTATTCTGATCACATGGGGCGGTAAGTTTCAAACATAAGGACAACTCACCGTGACTCGGGGGATTCTCCGTATAAATAGTACACAAAAATTGCTTTGTTCTACGCGTTGGTCTACTGATGTTGCTGTATAATGTTTTCTGTTCGATGCAATTTACCATGACACGATTCCCTCCGCTCTTCAACGACATCCTTGTAACAACAAACGGAACATCTTACATGGGTCTCTTACGGGAGCAAACAAAATAGCTTTTTAATTCCTCAAGGTAGTAGCCTTCGTTCTGATGATGTGATGGAACAGAATTCGCATACGGTCATGTTAGTGCATAATTGAAAGACGTGTTGGAGGCGATATATCAGAGCAGTAGAATTTATCATGGGAGGGTGCAGCAGAGGACTATAAGGGAGGTGACAATGCGGTGTTGTTATCGTACTACATTCGGTCACCAGTAAACGGTTATTCTCTAAACCTACCTCTTCCGTGATCCGTGGTTTGAATGGGCGGCTTGTTTGTCCGAGCTCGGTCTTGATGTAATTACGCTATCATGTTAAAGCAGAGTCAAGTTAACATCGGTTGACCCGGTTGGCAGTATGCTGAATTTTCCCAAGATGAATATTTTTACCTGCTCCTTGTACTGGTAACATGGTTTTTCCTAATAGGTCTACTGGTGTGTCGCGAGGCTGCTGGGACACCTTTGAACCGGTAACTTCTTTAAGTGACCTTCTTGGGTAATCTTTCACCATCATCATTGACAGCAACACCAGATGAGTACATTAGAGCCTTACTCTCGTACAGCCATGTCAATTTGTTTTAATAGTGCCTTATAATGGAAACAAGAAAGAAATGGAACAAGGAGAAGGACCTAGGATTAAGCTACTGCAAACGTCCGAGGTGCCTGCACCTCCAACCCCCAGTCAGGTAATCTGCATAGATACTGACAACGTGAACGCCACTGACATCGGTTAGCTGCCAAATCGTTCAATGTCTCCATCCAAACACGGGGAGTGTCCCGTGGAATGTCAACATCACCAACAGCGCTCAAAATTTTCGTAAAGCCCTTCATTCCTTTCTGCCATGTCATATTCTGTCCTCCTATAGCTTTCCGTCGATCCAAAATAGGCACGGAGAACACCGCTGGTCTCGGTAGGCGGTAATTCAGCATGCGTGTCACATGGCCCAGCCAACTTAGCTTGCAGTACTGGATGCATTCTTTGAGGGCAGTACCACCCCCTTCGTCATTTCACTGTGGATTCGCCGGTTCCGTGTCATTCTCGCTGTAGTCCTGAGACGTTGGTGGTCACTGACCTGAAGATATCTGCGATCTTCTGCCTGGAACAGCCAGGTTTCTCAGAGGTACAGTACAACCATATTGTAGTCTGATACATGGGTTTTTTGAGATCCATTCAGACAATCCCTTTACGTCACAAGTGGCGGAAATTGGTAAACGAGTTTACCTTGTCCAACACACTGGCGTCAAAGCTCATGCAACGTCCAATATACATATAGCGTATCACAGATTCCAGTATCCTTCCTTGATTTCTTACAGACATGCTCAAACACTGCATGTTCCGTAGCAGGGTATTGCACTTGGTGGACGCGACGTACATGCCGGAGGACGGGATGACCCTGGCCAGTGTTTCTAGTATTGCTTACGCTTGCTGCTTTTTCAAAAAAATATCATCAGCATATTCCAGGTCGACACGCTTCTTGCTCGGAGAGTTCCAAACACTGGAGATTTGTAGATCTAGTGTTCACCTCATTAACTCATAACCGATGGTGTCGGACAGAAATTGAGACAGTGGTCGACTTGTCGGATACCACTGCTCGTAAGAAATCTCATACACTCTCATGCAGCCACATGTTTGTGAATACAAACAGCATATGATGTTAGCGAACTTTCCTGACATACCCTGTATCGCTGACGTGTTGGGAACAGCTAACCGGTTGACAGTATCGCAAGTAATCTTGAAGTCGGGGTACACCAAGAATTTAGGGCGCCTGTATGAATGCAATTGCTGTAAGATCTGACGGAGCGTAAAGATTTAGTCCACACAGGCTCTGCTTGCTGTTCTCGGGTTCTCTCTTCACGCTGCTTCATGAAACGACGTAAAATGAGCCCAGCGGAGTCTGGTTACAACGCGGATCAAGCTCATTCCTCCCTGACTGCCACACTGCCACACTACGAGAACCAGTTCGAAAATAGGCACCTGAGGTACAAAAAACATTCGCCTTTTCCGAGACCGTCGGAGGCTCTAAATTTACCATCCATGGCTCCCCTGGAGGGTCAGAAATCCCGCCGACTACTCGCAGGTGACCAGTCGAATCGTTGTTGAAAGTTTTTAGCCCAATGATTTAGGTGCCCTTCTTTTTTGGAGGTAGTTGGGTCGTGTTCATCGGTGATTTTTTCCCTTGCCGGAGGCCTCTTTGGACTCGTTGCGCGTATTCGCTAGAACAGTCTATGAGCAGTCTCAGAGTTCCTTGCTTCCTCCATCTCCTCAGCCTTCTGGATGCACCAACCTCCCAGATCTGCGCGAATGGCTCTCACCTGAAGTCTGACAGTTCGTCTAGAGGTAGTGTACTATTGACCAGAATGAATACGTGTTCGAGCTTTGAACAATTTAGGGTTTTACTCGAGATGTGGTGCCTGGATCGAGTTGGCTGAACTATTCCACACGTGGAGCACCCAGCATTTCACCGGGTTGAGGAGGGTACCTTCCTGGTAGAGTCGATACCGGAAGACGTGTTGTCCGAACGGGATTTCAGTAGGTGGTTCTGGTAGGCTTCTTTGAAGATATGGTTCGACCAAGCGAGGAGTGCGCATCTTCCGCGCCCCTGAAAAGCGCAACGAGCAGCACTAATGAACAAGCACGTGACCCAAATCCATATAGCTGTTCCAGAACGAGTGACAATCAGTAATTGAGGCACGCCATCTATAGTTGATGGGGATGTGGCCTATCTATGTTGCGGGTTGACTTGAGTTCGCTGGGTGCCATGTGGCCAAGCGGTTTTGATTCCTTCGGAAATTAGCACGCCACAGAAGCAGTCAGGGGTCAGCACATAACTGCAGTAGGCGTTCGCGTTGCCCATGCTTCTCGATTCCACTTCAAGACTATCAGCCATCTAAGCTAAGTCCCTGCTAACTACAACAGTATGTGAGCTTCTAGCCTACCGCAACAAGGCGCCCATAGCGTCGTAAAAATGACCTTGAGTGTAGCACAACTTCAGTATTTTACGGCGTATCCAGGTACGGCTAACAGGTGAACATTTTCGACACGCTTAGGGACAGTCGTTGCAAAACAAACCGCTCAGAAGCAACCATTCAACCACATACACATCAGTTCGGTGGCTTAGAACAACACCAAACCAGCAAAGTTGGCAACAGCGACTTCTGGATCAACAGAGGTGAGCAACCAGAAGCAAGGGAAAACAGATGGGGCGGTCAGTTCAAGAGCCGTGCTTGGGTCCTGGGCTCTCGTTTCAGGTAAACAGTACACAACAATAAGAGGCGAGTCGAGCGTAGTTGAAGGAGCGGTCTGTTCTGCGGCTTGTTCCAGATTGTGAACGTTAGAGTCCACCAGATGAACTGAGCGTCGTTGTTTGAAGGATGACTCACAGTGCCTGCGGTCACGGCGACCGAATTAACGGTAGATACTACAGCCAACAGCAATGTGCGGCGAAAGGCTGTGTGAGTCCTTAAGAATGAGCCTACGGAAATGGCTCTAGCAACGGGTTGATGAGGGGCAGAAGAACGAATATGCGAAAGAGCAAGGATAAAAAATGCAGTGCTGGCTTGTTTTTCCCTTATCTCTTCCTTACTTTGCTAAATTCACCGAGTGGTTTACCCGTTTCCCTGTAAGTCCTGGCGATTTTCTCAAGTTTACCCTTGTGTTCTGAGACCTTTCAGGTTATCAACCACTACGTTTAGGATCATTCAGCTGACGTCAATCTCCCCAAAAATTAGAAGTAGTGTCATCAATATCCCACCGAGTGTATTTAGCTCACTCCACAAAATGGGATATCTGGTCGGAGTAGACCAGTTAAACCCGACCTCTGTCTGAAGGGATTATACACGCGGAGTGGTTTTTGACGGGGAACGCCTTCGTGCATTGTATTCAAAAGGATTCCGCTTGGTATTTAACTGCCCACCTCTCAGACCATGATCTGATTCGTTTATTAATGGCGATGAGCTGGGAACCACCAGTCTAACCGAATCAGGTTCTAAGCAGAACGATTACACTACCAAAAAGTTTAATTCTGTGGGCTTGCTAGCGGTGATTATTCAAGTGAATCGCACTTTACAACAGCCATAGAACCCTTCAGCTTTTTACATCATATACGAGACTACTGCGTGTAAGGTCAGTATAGGCAGATTGCTTGCCATATTTCTGGTCGATTACCCAACTCTAAACGCCGCCCTTCCTATGTGTTTGCACGTCAACACCATCTCCCTGGTTATAAGATTTACTTTTCGGCCAATTCAAACGTGTTGTAAGTCGGTTAATTGACTTGGCATTTGAATCCTCGACGAGGTAAGTTCACCATCGAGGAGCAGTACGGTGGGAAATAAGTGACCGTGTCTTTCCTCTCAACTTTGCCGATGCTCGTTGGAAACGCAGGTCTATGCAACACTATTGCTACATCTAGCATATCGTCCTGTAAACGTTTTAATCGTAAATGCAGGAAAAGCTTCAAAGTAGTGAGGGAACGAGACTTGATTCCTTTTTCATTTGGTCGACATTTTTTCTTGGTTCAAACGTAGAGAGGCTTTATCAGTATATTTTCTTACCTGCTGTCCAAGGTTGCAATCCAGATGTTTAGCGGAGCACTCATGGACCAACTGTACAAGATGTCTACCACCGTCCCAGTCGAAAACCTTCGGAATGCTGTCAGGTAGAAAGCCTTGCCTGGCACAGACAGCTTCTTCAAGCAGTTCGAGCAAGCAGTTTCGACCTGAAAAATCAGAGCTTCCCTTTTCACAACGTAAACCGGGTCAGAACAACCAAAGGTACGAACCTTTGTCCGCTGTTCTCAGGATGACATACACTTCTACCAGCATAAAATGCCATGACATGCGCTTGACCTTCATTTATGCTGTATGTTCTTAATGCAGTGACACTGGGAGTATATCTTCTTTGACTTTATAACAGGGTGAAACCTTATTAGGCCAGAATGTTAGTCGATGAAACTATTTTTTCGAAATCATTCCGCATGAGCCCTTTTCACGCGGTCATGCTTCGTAATACAATCTGTTCCATTCGGGGTTTTGAAGCCGAAAAGTTCCAATCAAAGTGTCACATACCCGATTCCCCCGATAGGAATGAAAGGCTTTGTGCCACTCAGCTTTCTCGCATCCGATCACATATTTATCACTGGTTGTTAATCCATCTGGAGCCCACAGATCTCAGGTTAGGAATCTCAGTCCTTTCAGCCATTAACTTCATGCATGTAACAGTTTACATATTACTTGTACGATAATGATCAATGAGACAGCATCCAAATGTAACTGCAGTTGATGTGGACTGAGTGCGCCTTGACAATGGGTCATAATGTGGCAAGGGCATGCTGCGATTTACTTAGCATACCCAAGGGAACAGTATTTTCTGTTGAGTTGTATTGGTGAAGTTCGTGCGCTCCTTATCATTGAGACTGCATTACTTAGAGTTCTGTCTTGATTTTCAGCGCCTCGGGAAATGTGCCTTGGAGACCGTAAATCCGAGTCTGTTCCGGGTTCCAGGTTCAGTTTGTGGTTCACGTTTCATTATGAGATCCATCCGCTTAAAAACGCGAGGCTTCCCAGATATTACAAAATCTGTATTTTGCTCTTTTCAAACCCTGAGGTGAATGGGATTTTTTACCCCTCAGAATAACGCATGATACCTCTCAGTTCAGCCCTCTTTCTTCCAGTTTACGGTTTTGAACAGTCGATTTTTTATTCAGTAGCTTTGTCAAACAGTCGCGAGTACTACCAAATGGCTAGAAACGATTCTCCTCAACGAGTTCGATGGGAAGGAATCCGCCTTTATTTGTAATAAGAGTGTACCCTCAAACGCTTGCTAATGAAGATACGCCTTCTTTGCTCGCTTATTTGTACACTTTAATAATGTATTTACAAAGACACGTCAACTGGTTCTTCTTCTAAGGCTTGCGTATAGCTGATATTCGTTAGACATCGTTATACTATGGCACCAAGCTTTGCCTGTCGCCGCGTTCCTTCAACTTACCGTTCCCCCTCCGTCGTTAGGTTCGCAAGAGAAATCCGGAAGGACGCAAAATCTGGTCTTCGTTTTTGTAGTATCTTGGAGGAAGCGATGTCGTTGAGTCACTTACTATCATGATGGAAACATGACTGACATGATCTAACTTAATTTACTGACAAAGATCAACTGAAAAGTGACATTTGATTAAAAAATGAAGCGATCCTCTCCTTGATGTGAGATCCTTATCTATTTTTGTATAAGTAAGCATATTCCGATTCGTCAAGTTTTCTACTAGAATTTATGACCAAGATCGAGGACAGAATCAAGAGGGAGTCTCCAAATACCCACTTGTTTTTTTTTCTGGAATTTTCTATGGGGGAGAATTTCTCCTTTGCGTGCGCGAGGGCTGGCTGATTTGAGTGGTATCTGTATATTATAGATCAATGTCAATTTAACCCCCGAATGCAGTGAAACCACACGTTTCCGACGAGAATCATGGCTTATGCGTGAAAGAAAAAATGACGTTCCTGACAGACAGCTTGAGCCAGTCTTGCAAGATAAAGCTGAAATTTCATTCACGAACTTTTCCTGAGCAAATTCTCACGAGCATCGACAGCCGTGTTACACAATGCACAGTTCGGCTTCAAGCTTTCATAGCGGAAGTTTAGAGGCACGAAATAGAACTCATATCTTGGTCAGGTTTTTTAAAAGGGGCTTTGAGTGATGGTGTCCCTCCAGAACTCCTGAAAATGAGAATGCTGCGTTTGCAATCAATCCGAAACTTGAATTGTCCCGGTTTGTCAGTCTTAATTTCGAAAATCTTTACAGAGAGGAGTAAAATAACAGTACCTTCTGTTGCTTACCTGTCATAGAAAAACGTAATCATGAGGTATTGTGAGAGGTGGGAGTAGGGCTTCTGACAAGGAACTATCGAAAACGTCAACAGTAATGGGATTTTCGCATATCAGCCGAGTGGGTCTCATAAAACAACACCCGATACGGCGTGGTTTACTTTCATTGCTCCACTTCATGCGTGTGTAGGTTGGGACACTCGAGTACAGACAGATGGACGAATGGAATCCTGAGATATTAAGGTCCACTTTAAATGAGTAACCGAGAGGCGGCACTCTCTGACGAAATAGTACTCGTGTATAGGATAGTTTGTTACACTCCTTATACCTCCACGTCCCGAGAACCAGAGGTTTTTGTTTATCGAACCAATCGTTTGCCAACCTGGATTGACGATACCCAGGTTTTAAATGCCTAGCTGTCGCAAATCGCTTTGTGACCTGCGTCATATATGTTTGGATACTTGGAATGTCACCTTGTTCCCCATGTGTATCTATGTCTGACCTCACCACACTTCCCACACTTTGATGTGTTTGTGGAACTGAAATTCTGATGTGATTAACTGATTGCTAACTGAAAACCACAAAATCAAGGTGGCGCTGACATCCACATGAAGCTAGCCACCGAAAAAACCTATCTATGAATAGCCGGGCTGATGTTGCAGGTTGGCAAACAAGCTGAGCATCAAAAATATTTAAGGTGACTTAGCTACAAAATATGTTTAAACACTGATATTACCCAACAGGTGATAAAAACCAGTGGATGAAACGGAATCTTGTGAATTGTTTTCCAAGTTAAATGTGAGGCATTTTGTCAGTTTTACGAAATGGCACCTTTTGTTACAATGTACTTCATGCAACACGATGAAAATATCCTGAAGCCAGCTTAGGGGAAGTGGGTCATGCATGTTCCTTCGGATGATACTGCTAATAAGATCGATTAAAACATTAGAAAACCAACAAGCGGTTTCTTGAGGAACATGAGGTAGGCGTAGTCCCTAACTCCCACTAATATTATGTCATACTCGGGCATCACATTGTGCGTAAGTTGTGATGAATACGTTTTTAGCAACCATGTTGGCAAACTCAGATAAAATTCAGCCGAATCTCTAAATTTTTCAGTTGAAAAATAGTCTAAGCGATGAGTTCAGTTCCACGTTAGCGCCAACTTAATTTTTAAATCGGTCGTCAAAACTTCCTCATTATGGTGTTACTACTGCAGGAAATGCAACCGGTTACTCCAGAGTGATATGTTGAAAGTGGTTGACCGGTAGCGGAAAAAATGGTTACTCTACCACCGCAACTATTGTAGTTCTATGCTGGTACCCTTGGAGCTGCATAGCCGGAATCGGAAAGGCTTCATAACCTTTTATTCTGAAATGTGTACAATGCAACAAGTCATTTCTTGTCTTATCCGTTGCGGTTTGAGGTCTCCCCGTAATGGTGGTATTCATACGACTGCGATTGCTCCAACGTAATTACTTGAGCAAAGATTGATCGATACACGCCTACGGAGCCGTATCCTTTGGATAGATCAGAGGACCATGAGTATCAATGCTGAGGAAAAAGATAACGCATGCGTTAGACGGGTGAGCGAGACTGAAGAACCCTCATTTGTCGATCAAGAATTGTCGGTCATGTTATCTCCCATAGTTGCTGGTTGTGCATTGGGTTCAAGACAAACGTTCAGTCGAGTCGGTCGTACCGAGAGCCATCATTTGCAGGAATGGGCAGAATATTTCTTTTCAATTTACGGACTGGATCTAGCTGAGCCACTAAAACTCCAAGGGAAACTGTATCCATGCTCACCCCGAGTGGTGGAATAAATGATTTACCAAAGCACAGTAGGGTAATTAGAGGAAAGTGTCCCTAACCTCACGAAATTACGTTTAGAAGGCTCTGTTAAGTTGTTCAAATTGATCTGATCATTTTGGCTTTTCTTCACGCCTTTATGTAAAACTTGCACCTTTATTATTATTTTCGAAAGATAATTTTTCATGCCAAGTGCGACTTTTCCAAAGGTGTTTACACGTCGACTGGACCAAAGAGTGTGTTTGTTCATAGAATTTGTGGGCTGTTTACGAATCAGGAGCGAATTTCAAGGAGTGTGACGCCAACAGCTGAAAATCAACCAGTCCTGATTCACGATTCTCGATTATTTGGTCAGGGACAGCCCACATCCTAGTGATGGGATTAATTCTCCCGAGCTTCATGTCTCGACATCTCC
>SJOL01007067.1:20087-47891 GCA_004794785.1 Opisthorchis felineus
TCTTGAGTCTGAGCTGGATTGCGTTCCAGAGTGTCCCGTTGAGGCGTTCGACTTGCCCGTTCCCCTGGGGATTATAAGCAGTTGTTCGACTGGTGCAAACTCCTCTGTCATGTAGGAATGTGGACAGTTTGTCAGATATGAATGAGGAGCCACGATCCGAATGTCATCATCATCATCGTCGACAGCATGACATCAGTGATCAACACCGATGCTTCGCTGCCGTACAGGGAAAGGCAAACGGAAAACGGGAAAACTCGTCAACGATAGTAAGGATATATCGGTTTCGAGTAACATAGGGCGGAGGTCCTTTAAAATCGACGCTAATTCGTTCGAATTGTTGTCGCTTTTATGAGCCTGGCGGGAGGTGGTTTGTAAAATTGCGGTTTGATGGCGGCACAAACCGTACATTTTGTGGTGATGTCTTTGACATCTTGGAGGGAAAACGGCAAGTTTTTGGAAAGAACAAAGAGATGCTCGCGAGTAATTCCGGGATGGCACAACATTTTGACTGTTGTGTTGTTTGCAAGTTTGTAGAAGATAACGAGCATAAATTATATTCTTAGGACGAACCCACAACTTTTCAAGTTTACTGATAGCGGATTCGTAATCGGGACAGTCAGCGATGTAAACACACAGATGCATCCACAAAATGAATCAAGGTCTCGAGTTTTTTAGATTAGGTGATTCGACAGTGTCAGAAACGTTTGGAAGGTCCGAAACCAATGATTCTAACACGTTGTGGCGTATGGAGATTTTGGAGACAAGTAAATTTTTACGGATGGAGTATAGATCCTGATTGAGCGCGAGAATTACACTGAATAGCGTGGAATAAACAGCGCTTCGCTTCTCTGTGAATAGACGTATATAAGCTGAAAGTGAAGGTGAAAGCATGGTTCATAAGAAGCGATAATGTAAACATAAAGGATATTCATGACACTGACCGCTACTTCCCTAGGACCAGTCGATCCTATCAGTTGGTATAGGGCACGGCTGTTTCCGGCAGCAGAAGCCTTATCCGTCTTCCGAGCTTTCGATGTCCACTAGAGCTCTCGGCCTTTCCTTAGGCTCTTCACTATTTGGCATTTGAGGGGTTTGCGCGCGCCGTCGTACTTGTTGCCTGCTGGTATGTATTTTCTTGCATCAATCGTGGATAGCGATCTCGACGATATCCAGTGGTCTTGTGGTTGAACCGGAAAAGTCGGACAGACAGCACTGAACGCCGCTAGCATAGCCCCTTTCACATTTTACCATGCTTCATCCACGTGCTCACTACCAGTACAGTATTGGTTTACTTTAGAGAGTTGTTGAGCCAGCTCAGATCGATACTGCTGAGCTGTGGTAGTTTTTCGAAGATGGTGGATTAACATGTTTCTTGCTGACTTGCTAGGGCCTGAGGGGAAACGAACTGTCAGGCGTACACGCACCATGGCTTGATCGGAATCAAGTTGTGGGCTCCAGAAGGAACGACAGTCTTGAATTGTAGCTCTCAATCGGTGGCTGATGGCCACGTGATCCAACTGGGTCCACTGTTGATTTACAGTTAGTGGCCGTCAGGTTATGCGGTGCGAACGTTTATGTTGAAACGGGTTATTACCAGCACACAAATGGAGGGATCCATCACCGTTTTCTGTGCGACGAATATCGACTCCTAATCGACCGCCCAGATGTGATTCCAAGGATCTCAGACGACCGACTTGGGCATTCATATCACCCGCCAGGATCACAATGTCGGCGCTTCTTACTCGACGAATGAGCCTGGATAACTCTCGATAGAAAGTACCCTTCTCAGTGTCAGAACTGCAGTCCGTTGGGGCATAAGCTGATACTACAAACAGGCACCGCTTTTTATGCCGAGAGGCATTGAGCGTGATTGAATTGGATAACCGGACGGCGCAAAGACGACTGTTCACTGGGATCCACTCCAGCAAAGCGCGTTCAGCTCTGCGGCTGAGTGCAACTCTCACAACATATATTCCACGAGTCATCGCTTCTGGATCACCGGACAAACGGAGGGAGAAATGGGAAGGAGCTGAGTTCGTCCTTTGTGTTTTGAGATGTATGACCACTCTTGGGTCTTGTATGCGTGTTTCGGAAACACAACATACATCAATTTTAGGGGAGCACAAGGTTTCAGCGGGCATTGCTTGTTTGCCAATTTGACATAGAGTACGGGGTGCATAAGGCCCATCGGTCAGATAAGTGACAGTCAAATGACCCAGCTACATTTGCTTGTGTGGTGGAAAGGGGTTGGGGAGGGACATCGGTGGACACAGAACTGCGCGGGCAACTGATACTTCCCGGTTGCCCAGGCCGAGGAAGGGGGTTTGCTTGAGGTACCCCACCCTGAGCCTTTGACTCAAAAGTCTGACCCACAAGGCAGTGGGAGGATGTAGGGTTCTGTTCGGGGACCCTGCCCCTAGCCCCTGACTCAAAAGTCTGACCCGCGAGGCAGCGGACAGTGGGGTTTTCTTTGGGGACCCTGCCCGGAGCCGATGACTCAGTAGTCTGACCTGATCGGCTGCAAGGGGTTGGCCTAACCCGAGGGCGCATGGAGTAGGGCATTACTGTCCCACTCCTGATGCGGCTGCGCACAGCAGGTACCTTTTGAGCAGCACCGAACTCTTTGGTTTTAAAAGTATTTCGACCGTACTGAATAATGCGCCGGTGGTCACGGTCAACCGTTGGACGATCGGAATGTGCGGGTTTTAGGGCCGACCTTTTTTAACCCGTCCTTGGGGGAAGGCACTGACGTTCAGCTCTTCAGCTGTAGCGCCCTTTTGGTGCCTAACTGCCATGCCACCAGAAGGAAGCACGAGGGCTGGGATACTGCCAGGTTGCCCAAGCTTATACAGGGAAAGTCGAGAGGCTGAGGTCGAGTTCTAACCACGGACCTTCCCGTCAGTAAATTCGCACTCTAACCACTGAGCCATCTCGCCCAGCAGCATCGCTGCTTCCATGAATATGGAAATCCTGGTCGCCTGGGGGAAACACGTACTGCTTCACACTCCTATCGCAGAGGACAGTACGAATTTAACCTCAGACCGCCTCGTAACACGATTACTCGTAGTACGGGGTCTCGCTGCTCTTGGTCTGACTGCTCCTCTTTGGCCTTCCTGGTATGGATGCACCTTGTGGAACGAAGTTCCAGCCAGTGTAGCCCGCGGGATCATTGCAGCACACAAGCCCGACAACCACCTCAAGGTGGTAGTTTTATGTTGGGAGCGGTCAGAGATGGATATTACGATGGCGTGAAAAATTGATGATGATTTGGAGAAGTCTGTAGGTTTCTTATAAGGCATACATGAAGGCGGTGGCGCTTAAGTAGGGGGAGATTAAGAAGAGACGACCCATAGAGTCATAAAAGGATAAGAATCGACGTAATTGCTCTAGTTTCATTCCGATGGAAGTCAAACTGACACGTCTTTGATCACTACATTGACTGACTGACTCCAGTTGTCCGGGACAGTATCTTTTTCCCAGGTAGACACAAAACGTTGACCTGACTGGAGTATTCATTGCAGCTTTAAACAGCATGTGGAAGGTCTTTGCAAACAAGACGGGAAGCTGAGGAGGTTGCATATCTACAGAAACTTCTGAAAAACTAATTACCGTGGCCACCACTGTATTAACGAGTAACACACTAATCATTGTTACATATCTATTACCGACCAACAGTTGTGTCGTAATCGTATCAAGCTTCTTGTCCCTCTTATGTGTTCTGCTATACTTCTAAGTCACGATTTTCTTGAGCTCCATTCAAACGGTTGAGAGCAGGAACTAGAGACCGTCCCGCGTGCGCTGTACAGGTCGCTCATATTGAGGCTCCCCTACTGTGAGCATTTTCTGTCTATTATATACGTTGTCAAATGGCGACGTCATATTCTTGATAACGGAAGGTTTATTCATTCAGAAATCCAAAAAAGACTTTTAAGGGACCGTGTCGTCGAGCCGTCTAGTTCACCAATGAGGACTCACGCCCTAGTTACAACCAACGCGCAGCGGCAGGTGAATTGTGAGTGTAAAGTCCTGCCAGCGAGTGACAGCATGTTCGCCACTTAGATCGGCAACGTGCCGCATCCCACAAGACTTTCAACCACGTGCAAGATCAACACACAGACCCCACCCAGGAAACCGTACCGACTTTGTGGCATCTGTTTGGGCTGCAGCCGCTTTTGTTTTGAGTTGCCTTCTAACTGCCAGTCCTCTATCAGCTTTTAGCCAGCACGGGCTCTGGATGGTAGACTTTTTTCTATTGTAGACGGTGGTTATACGTGCAGAGTATGTGCCTCGATTACATAAGCCTCATATTCTGTTTCCCATCCTAGCAGTTCCACTTCCTTATCAAGTACTCTTATACGCATCACGACGCGGCGAGGGAACTCCTGATCTTCTGCGAAAGTACGCGTGGTGAAAAGTTTAGAGACATTATAGGTCCTGAGATAGGAATGACCAAACGCCACTGCCTTGCTATCGGGCTTTCAGACCAAATGCTTTGGTCGTCGACCCTAATCGTTCTTCTGTCTGGGTCTGGGCGCCCTGGCAGTATCCAAGCCTACATACAACCATGACACCACTACCACTGAAAGGAGGAAAGCCCTTCGCTTCGAAGTTGTTTATTATCAAACACGAACTAAGCGGTTACACGCTATTAGACACTAAAGTAAACGTCTCATTTACACAGTCTTTGAAAGGTGAACATTCTCGCGCGTCCTCTTGAACTTTCCTGGACGTTCATTGACTACTAAGCAATAGTAAATGAACACTGCAAAGCGGTTCGCTTTCCCTCATATACGGTGGTGGAGCTTGGATATTAAACCATAGACTACTCGCATGCCCCATCAGTAGCGGGCACCGTTACACATTTTCGGTTTGTAACATCGGTGCATGCTACCGATGTTCCATTTGCCTCAGTTAGGTTGACCTCAGCAGCTGGTCTATTCGGCACCGCTTCGGGTGTATCATGCCACTTTCGAAGCTGGGCACCGTTTATTCTTTTCAATCCTCGACCGTCCTGAAGTGTATAAACGTTCCCTTGGCGGTCAGTAAGGACAAACGGGCCTTGTCACCGACTTCCCAACTTACGCTACACCAACCCACTCCTTCCAGGATTTCGATAATCTCTCCATTTGACCTTCGCGCCTATGGGGAGTGGTCGTGCCTTCCCACCTGCCGTTTTATGCCTAGTCCTTTCCTGAAGGGTGGTCAAGTTTTCTCGAATTCCCCTTTCCTCTCCTAGCTCCTCGGGAGACAGACGAGTTGCCGGCCACAACTCGAGATCGCGAGGTCGCCCAAGTGGTTAGAGTGCGAATTTACTGACGGGAAGGTCCGTGGTTAGAACTCGACCTCAGCCTCTCGACTTTCCCTGTATAAGCTTGGGCAACCTGGCAGTATCCCAGCCCTCGTGCTTCCTTCTGGTGGCATGGCAGTTAGGTACCGAAAGGGTGCTACAGCTGAACGATACACAACTCGATTTCCTGATCAATTGGAAGGCGTGGATGTCGACCGTACATCAACATGAATGGGGATTTGCCTTGGCTGGCTGGATCGGCGCACGATGTGCTAACAAAACCATCGGCAACTCCTTCGGCCACCAGCCACTCCTTAATCGTTCGGTTAGGCCGTTTGTTTGCGGGTGGCAGGGTGCCGTCCTCAGCCGTCTGACGCCCATCTACTTCAGGCAACTCCTGAACTCTTCACTGTCAAAACAAGGCCCCCGTCCCGTTAGAATCATTTTTGGTACTCCGTGGTTGGCCACGATGTGATGCATGACAACTTCACTGATCGTCATTGCCCGTTGATTTAGTACGACTGCCCCCTTGACCCACCGCGACAGGTGTTCTGTCATTATTACGACATACTGATTTCCCCTAGCTGTAACCGGAAATAGGCCCATGACATCAACGGACCATAACTCGCCCACTTCTGATACAGGGATGAGTTCCATGAGGTTAGTTGCCTCGGTCGTATCTCCCTCCATCAGCTGGCACCGCTTACAGGCTACCACATAATCCACTATTGCACTTCTCATCCATGGCCAGTAGGCCCTCTGCCGATGTAAGTGGTATGTATTGGTGCTCCCTGTGTGCCATTTCGTGGCATTCGGCGATCAGCTTCCGTCTCAAGATGCGAGGTATCACGGGCAATACGACATTCGAATCGTTGGCATCCGAGGATATGCCAGTTTCACTCAGGCTCAGCCTATCGAAGTGCTCATGGAACGCCTTCAGTTCTCTGTCTCCCTCCGCGTTCTCAATATGCTCCCGTCCAACAAGGCGGCTGCAACATTCCATAGTAAATGATCCTGCCGCTGTAGTTGCAACAACCCTCCGGGATCCAGTTAGATGACGAGACTATGGACACCAATCATGATCTTCGGGGCCTCATCTTCAACCTCTGTTCTTGGCAGCCAGTCGACCGGGTGGTTCTCTTTCCCAACACGTACCGGAGTGCCCAGTGCGCGAGCTTTCCGGAAGGATCTCTGGTGGGTTTGTGATCGGTCTCGACGTGAAACATTTGTCCACTTATCCAGGTGCTCAGACGATCGCCAAGCAGTCCTTCCCAATGATTGAGTACTTTTGCTCAGCATTATTCAGGACACGGCTGACATGTTCGATGACCCTATACCTCTGCTTTAGGACTGCACCGATACCCCAGTCACTAGTGTCCGTTGCAACAGTAAACATCCCTCCGACCCTGGGCAGTTTGAGGGTCAGTTTCTGATCCAGCATCCGCGCTTTAACACACTCGATGGCCTCACGCGCTTCTCTTGTCCATTCGAACTTCCGATGATGACGCAGCAAGTCGTACAGTGGAGTAGCAGTCGTGTTGAAATCCTTGAAAAACCAAATGCAATATTCTGCTCGTCCGAGAAACTGCCGTAAGAACCACTTTGAATTAGGGACGGCACAGTCCTGGATCTTTGACAGCTTTTCCGGCAGTGGGCTAACCTTTCCTTGACCCACTTTATGCCCGAGCAGTGTCTTTGAACTTCGAGCGAGCTGTGTTGGCTTCATTTATCCGCAGGCCAGCTTCCCGATTGCGCTTCAATACGGTTTTCATGTGAACGGCGTGTTCTGTCTCCGAATCACTATACATATATACGATATCGTCTCCGTACACAGCGACATTCTGTAGTCCCTTCGTTAAACGGAGCATCAAGAGCCGGGAAGTGAATAATGTCGCCGACAAACCAAACGGCATTAGTCTAAATTGATATTGGGTGTCCCCAACCGTGAATGCCGTTTTCTCCCGGTCTTCTGACTTGTTAGCTAGTTGCCAGACGCAAGTCGAACACCGTGAAATATCGGGATAGCAGGAGCGAATTGAAATTTCCGCAACCGAAGGGACAGCTACAACCCGAGTTACGGTCAGTTCGTTCAGACGCCAGAACTCCACGCAAAATCGGTAGTCCCCTCTCGCCTTCTTCACAAGCACAACCAGGGAGTTGTACGCACTGTTGACTTCCTCGATTATGTCATTTTCCAGCATCTCTTGAACCTGTTTATGGAATTCCTCCCATAGATGGAGGGGTAGCTGACGAGGGTCGTAAGGTCGAAAGCGTTCGGACGAAAGGGGGATTTCGTGTTCGATCCACGGGTAGAAGCCAAACGGATCTTCATCGCCTGTGAGCAGTTCGGAGTACTCCGCGACCACAGACTGTACTGACGGCACCTTACAAGACGGAAGCTTTGGGATACTCAGTTCGCTCACAGCACTGCTTGGGTAACCTTCAAGCTTGACTGAACCCTACCGCGTCATCAGTTTATCTCGCTTTAGGTCCACCACGGATTCTGCGCTCTTAAGGAAATCAGCTCCCAAAATTGTGTGCTTTAGGTCTGGGCTGCATCAACCTTTCGCATAGGCCCATTGAGTGCATTGACAATCCGTCAAGTTTCAGTTGCACCCACCCACTGCCCTCACGCCTATCGCGCACGGTTTGCACTCAGCTTCGTTCCCTCTCTGCTTCAGTGACACCCCTGTCCCTGTATCGATTTATCACTACTCCCCTTTCCCCTCTATCTCAATAACGGCCTATACCGTAGCCTGTGTCACAGCTCTAGTCGCAACCCACCCGGGAAAAGAAGAGTAAGCCAAACCGTTATTATTGACAGGTGGTTTGGTATGGCGACATTGATTCTTCCAGTGGCCAGGCATGCCACAATTGTAGTATCGGCTCTTGCGAACGTGCTTCCGTGATTCTATCTTCAAGGTGGCAAGCTGTTCGTTTGGTCAGTCCACCTGGGTCCGCAAGTTCTGCATTGGTGAATCATCCCCCTTCTCCTGAGACCGCGTGGCCATTGGCACCTCGGCCAATTCCCGTGCCAGATGCACCAGCTCCTCCACGCTCAAGTGGCCGGTAGCACTCGTCAACCGCAAGTGGACACCAAGAGATAGCTGCATACCTTTGACGAACTGGTCAGACAACAACTGCTGGCACGACACTCCTTCCAGTCCCGGAAAGGCACGATCCAACCACTGCAACTGACTTGCGAAGAACATCGTCGGGTCGCATACCGGTTCCATCCTGACTGCCTTGAACCGCCTCCTGGCCTCCTGGCGTCGGCCAGTGTGTCGAACTCCGCTGCAAGAAGTTCCTTCTTGGCGGCCAATCTATCTTCCGAGGGACCCTTCTGGCCGCATCCAGGGCCGCCTTCGCCCAGCCTCTGAAATATGTGCAGGTTCCAGGACCGGACGGCCCGTATCCGGCCATCTTCAAAGAAGGCGGAGAATCCCTGGTGACCCATTTAGCAAAGCTCATTAGTGTAACATGCAGTGAAGAGAAAGTGCCTGCAAAGTTGGGAATGTTGACAGTCATTCTTGTCTTCAAAAAGGGTACGCGGACGCTGTGTGAAAATTATCAGGGCATCAGCCCTTTTGACCGCATCCAGGGCCGCCTTCGCCCGGCCTCTGTGGAGGGTATTCAGTGCCGACAACTTACCCAGGTCGGTCTTCAGTCCAGCCACTTTCGCACCGTCCTCGAAATCCTCCAGACAGGTTGGCATATCCCCATACAAAAAAGGTGGTGACCACGGGACCCTCACCCGTATCTTGGCGACGCATCAAATGAAAGCACTTCGCTGCTAAGTTGTTTGATAGCGAACACGAACTAAGCTCAAGACGAAGATTGAGGGAGTGAATTACCGTTCGGTCTTTCTCGAATATCGTTTTGCTAACACTTGTCTTCTTTTGACTGGTTGATCGAATCAGGTGAAATGGGGCGCGGCTCATTCCTGCAGCGAAAGTTTTGTCCACCTCCCTTGCCCTCGAAACCCACCAGCGTTCTCTGTCACTCTTCAAGCTCCGGTTGTTGCGGGATTTGCGTGCGCCTGCGTCCCTCCCGGCACTTGTGTGTTAGCGTGTGTCTGTGTGTGAATGTGCGCAGCTGACCCACTTACCCATACGCGTTTGTGTCTCGTTTGCTGAGCCTGGCTTGACTTGCTTCCTCATGAGTTCCGTGTGATCGCACTATCAATGAGAACCAGGAGACTGTCGGAAGGGACGACCGCAACTCACACTACTGAGTCAACATTTCGCTCGGCGTTGTTTGGTGCGCGAACGTTGACACTGTACTGTGCCGGTCAGTGGCAGACTTGTGCACTTGTTGATGCTACGAATGCGAACAATTGAGGTTTGTTGTATAAAGTTGCTTATCCTTGTGTAAATAGTACCGTAGAATTTCGGACCCAATTCTTCCTCTGGATATCCGGGATTGTCGAACCTACGCGTCACTCAAGGTTCCGTATCGGGAACTTCGACGAAGTGGTTATTTTGCTTTATATTTCTGGATAACAGTTTAGATATGATGGGGGCGAGATAGCTCAGTGGTTAGGTCGCTAATTTACTGACCGGAAGGTCCGTGGTTCGAACCCTATCTCTGCCTCTCGGCTTCCTCTGTCTGACAGTATCTCAGCCCTCGTGCTTCCTTCTGGTGGCATGGCAGTTAGGCACCGAAAGGGTGCTACAGCTGAATGGTTTTATTTTTTATTACTATATTGGGTAGAAACTTGTCCAAGAGCTTCTTCACATCAGCATTCTGATCACATAAGTCACCCGACTATGATTTTTCTCCAACTTAAGGGTACAGAGCTACGAACCGTGAAAATCACACAACGGCCTACCGTCGATAGGGTTATCATAACATGCGAACCGACTAACTGCCTACCCAAAACAAGGGCTCCATTTGGTCCGAAATGAGCCTCACAAAACCATTTCCCACCGAACCGCTTACCTCGGTCGACTGCCACACTATTGTACAAACGATCAGGGACCAACCAACCAACACTGGGAGCTATGGTGTCACCAGCGGCAAGTATCCTTGAACCCCATATCCATCCCGTGATCATGGCTGACACAATACTACTGACTCGGGGTCGGCCACACTCGTCACGAGTTCATAGGATGACGCATTGTATTCACAAACTGATACATTGTTAGATGAGCTTGTTTAGATGAACTCTCTGGTCAGTAGTATCCGACGCAACATCGAAACAGGGGCTCAGAAAGGTTGTTAGTCGCCTATACTTGACGGATTGTGGAGATTCAGCTATTTCAATCTCTTCTTAACCAGAATCCTGTTTATTTTGACATCGGGGTTTCACGTACTATCGTCAGACAATGGGGAACGACTTATTGTACCTAATTCTCTTGTGCTTGCTAGATATCTCCTAGCCTCATCCTACCCCAAACTTAAACTGACTTCCTGATTTTATTGTAAAATTTACTTTCAGATGTCGCCTAGTTTACCCCAGACGTAGCTGCAGTACAGTTATGCCAAGAATTCCTGAAAGAGATAGTCCGGAACTGTTGAAGGCCCCAGCTCTCGAACAGTGAGTCCACACGCATTTCGGTTTGACGGTCGTTGCTGTCTTTTTGCACAAATATTCCTGTAGACAAATATATTTTTAGGTCCGCATATTGTCTTGTAGTGCATGCGGGTCTATTCCTCTGTTTTCTTGCGGCGAAATAATATAGTAATCGTTCAGCTGTAGCACCCTTCCGATGCCTGGCTGCCATGCCGTGCATTAAGCCGGTGCATTAAGCCAAATAATTTCAGCTTTGTCGGTGACATATTTGGGGAAGACTCATAGATTTCACTGGAACTAAAAGCGGACTAAATTTCGTGAGACCTCACTTCAGTCTTCGTGAGGTCGTTTTCTCTCAAGGAAGGAGGTAGTACCTGCCACAAAAAATGCTTTGGGGGGGGGGGGGGACAACAGGATTTCTCACCGATCGGGTTATTTTCTTACAGGGCGACGGCTATTAGGAATCCTCTCTGATGTCTATGCACTTCGCTACTGATTGTCTTGTTACTTGCATGTTTCTGTAACAGTATTTTTTTCCTTGGACGTGAATTAAAGCTAACCTGTTCACTGACTTTGTGTGGAATTAGGTGAGACGAATCAGTTCATTAAGTTACGTAGGTTGTGACACCAGTCAGCAATCGCTAAGCCTGTGAATTTTAACGCTATGCAGGTAAACTTGAATATGGACCACTCAAAATTAACAACAGAACAATGCAGAGTGTTGGAAGGAGTACGTGGTCACCGAACATCACGTCATTTTACTTTCTTGTTATTTGTCGGCTAGTTTTCCGGGGACAGGCTTCACGACAATTCCGACAGACGACAAAGGCAAAGTGCTTCGTGAGCTAGTGCCAATGAACAGAGGGTTGATAACCCTCAGTAGGGGACTCCATGGAGGATGCCCCCGGTGGGGGGTTGTTTCTTTGTGAAAGGCATGACTAGTTAATGCTTCATTTCTTAGTGTTGCTTTCACGCTCATTGTTTATTCTTGGATTAGGAAAAGCGTCACGAATATATGGGGATGATTTTCCTTGGATTCTGCCACCAGAATGGTTGGAACTCATTACTTAGGGGTCACAAAAGGAATATGATGGAAGCAGCCTAAATTGTTCGCTACAGGACACTATAGAGCGTTAGCCACCGTGGTCTTTTACCCCATAAAAAACATTTTCCGCTTGTTGTCAAGATAACAACAATCATGATGCAAGAATATTACACACAGCACACCTGTGTTGTGTGTTGTAGAGAAACTTGTGCGCTTCAGCCCATGCTGTGTACTTGGATTTCTTTGGGCTTTGTTGGGATTCAACACTTGCGCGAAGTTTGCCGAGTAAAAGATCAAGCTCAAACCGCATTTGGTGCAGTCTTCAACCGTAAATTTGCCGATTTTCAGAAGCTTCTTTCGCTGCTATGTTCTAGACTGTCGCGTTGCATACTTAGAAAAGATCTTGAAGTAAAACCGCGGTTTACTGATTTTCCCATTCTGTTACTGGATCATGTGGCCACCAAAAGACGCTTTCTGCATCCCATTAGTTGTGCACGTGCTCTTAAAGAACGTTATTCTTAATTCTCCCTTTGAATGAGGTGGCAGGCGGGAGAAAGCATAATTCTCCCGTCTTAGCTGCTCTGAGCTGCTCAGCATTGCTAAGTTAGGAGAATACGTCCGTGGCCATAGCCTGAGATGGCTTATGGGGGCGAGATGTCTTAGTGTTTAGAGCGCGAATTTACTGACCGGAAGGCCCATGGTTCGAACCCGACCTCTGCCTCTCGACTTCCCCTGTCTAGGCTTGGCAACCTGGCAGTATCCCAGCCCTCGTGCTTCCTTCTGGTGGCATGGCAGCTAAGCACCGAAAGTGTGTTACAGCTGAACGATTATCTTTATTCTTTTCATATTTTCATAGCCTGAGGTCCTTGCAACAGACTCTGTGCACGAGCCCATAGGTTACATCATACCATTTTCATATATTGGTGTCAGCCGTTACCCGTTTACCCCTTCTGTGTGTTGTATTTCCCCATTCCAGAGATTTACAATAAAACCCCTCTAGTTTCCACTTCTTCACACCAAATTCCTCTCTAAGGTGGCTACCCGTGAGGTGTCCCGCCAAATTCCTGTCATGGCCATATTGTCAAATGAGTTCCCGGTGGAAACAAGAGGGACAAGTCTGTCACAGCTTCACCAGCCACACTATTTTCACCTCAAAATATTAAATGAAAACCCTAATGCAAGAAAAACTATTTTATTCACGGACAAGCCCCACCTTGCACGGGAGCGACTGTTTTGCTCCAGCTTCGTCGGTGGTCGCACAGACAGCCAGCCCCAACCGATAATCACAGTCTCTACACGAAAAAGTGAAGTATTTTAGGCATACTGTTGCGTCTTTACTGGTGTACAGTAATTTATTGGGGGTGGAGACGGCATCCAACCACATGGCGCTTACGGGACCATACGAACCTGTCCCTTCGGGCTCCGGTGCTTTGCTGTGGACTTCTATTGGTGCGACGCAAGACATCATGTGGTTTAACATCGCCTGTCAGCGTTCTTGGCCTTCCTGGTGGCCCAATATCCTGTTCCCACAGGATTTGCGAATCAACCTTATGACGTGCGTCCGCTATGCTTCTGCTTGGAACAGTTCATTGTTTCGTTGACGTTTTCGTCACACTGCATACGGAACTATGATTTTGACTCGTCTGTCCCGACGTAGATGAGTTCTTGTTCCCATAAATATTACCATCACAGTTGTAAGCCAGCTCAGGATTGGAAACCAATTGACCAGTTTGGCGTAACAAAAAACACGGAAACTTTGACCAGCCAACATAATCCCTTTCACATTCAAATCACTCTCGTTTGAAGAGTTCACGTGTCCAGCGCATTTCAAGCGTGCATGATGCCATGTGACTGGGAAGTCCTGACAGGCGAGTCAATCAATGGGCGCAACGAGGACGGTTGCGGGGTCGTCGTTTTAAGCGTCAGGCAAGCCAATCACATCGCTCAAGTGTGAGCACGGTCGCCTGTTCAGACGTGTAAATTCAGGTGCGTCCAGCGTGTGCTAGTGGAGTCATGGTAGCACGCTGTCCCTGCATGTCAGATATCTGGAGTTCAAGCCCCCCTCACGGCCAAGGACATGCGTTGTTGATGGGCCCTTATGAGGGTGAAACTCGATTCCACTGTTTCCCCCCTTTGGTGTGAACTCACTGAATAATTGCACCAGGATAACTGGAGGACTGTTCAAACGAGAGTGATGTGAGTGCGAATTCTACAAATCCCGCAACTACCTACAACTAACACTACCCCTTGTTGAGCGCCTCCTGCGCTGTTGGTGTTTAACTGGATTCAGAGGTTTGGAAATGTCGTTTATCCACCTGTCATATTTATCGATTTATTCGGCTAACGGGCTGCATGCGTTTACTTTCTTCGATTAAATTTTCAACCGCTTTTCTTGTTTATTTGGGTGGGATTGACTCTGCTAGAGAACAGTGCTTTGACACACATCAGTGTACTGGATTACCATACTCATCAACCTGTGTGATTTTTGAGATGCTTTGAAAAATTCCTTCATTGTTATCCTTCTACAGAACGCAGTTAATCACCTTTTGTCTTTCATTTACCCATGTTCTTCCTGCAAAACACTTCAGATATTATCACGGTTTCATTGACCGAACTGAAGCTGAAAGGCGGTTGAAAGCATGCAACATTCCCAACAGCTATCTACTACGACTTAGTCTCAGCCGGCCCGATAATGATCAGTGCAACACAATCTATGTGCTGTCCTACCTGTCCTCAGCGCTAGATTGTCATCACTTCAAGTAAGTGCCGGTCACCGCGGCTCACCCATTCTCCCGCTTTGTTTAGATTGATTCCCCGACTGAACTGTTTCCAGTTGGGTGGCCGGCTTTTTGACTGTTTACAAGGATGTCTATCGCGGTACTACGTGCACTACATCATTCCGGGAGAACGACTCCGACATCCGGTTGCTCCATGTAGTGTAAGTCATCTGCGAGTTATTTGTTTTGCCGTTATTCGTCACGTGCTCAAGCGATTTGGGGTGGATGGTGTTTGATGTAGTTCTATCCAGTTGGAGCACTTGTGGTCTAACCATTGCCGTCCATGCGGTAGTCATGTGGTTCATGTTCAATCGTAATCGTTCAGTTGTAGCACCCTTTCGGTGCCTAGCTGTCATGCCACCAGAAAGAAGCACGAGGGCTGGGATACTGCCAGGTTGCCCAAGCCTAGACAGGAGCAGTCAAAAAACTGACGTTGGGTTCGAACCACGGACCTTCCGGTCTGTGAGTTGGCGCCTTAACCACTGAGCTATCTCGAGCCCATGTATACACGTGCGAGACGTGTACAGTTGCTGTTTCCCGGCCTTCCGTTACCAGGCTAGAAAAAACTTGAGGAATGGTCTTTTCTCTTCCACGCTTCATGGGCGTAACAGCCTTTCGTGTGTCGCATCGGTTTTTTGATTGGGGCCCGCTGTTTCTTTGCATAGTACGTGTAGTGATACTGCCAGGTAGAAACCAGTATCAACTGTTTTTGTGTGCGTCAGGGTGTTAACAGATTACGGGCGCTGTAATGCTGAGGAAGCGACACGTACGTTTGATGTCTGCTTTCAATCGATCCTCTGGCAAACAAGTGAATGATTTTGACATCATATGTTAATTATGTCAACCGTGAGTAGTTGCTGGTTGGCATTCATTATATCCCAAGGAAGCACACGGAATAATCACCCGTAGAGAATAATTTATTTCACATATATCTCTGTAACTCGATTCTTAGGCAAGGGATTTATAGTCACTGAGCCACAGACGTTGATAAGGTGGAAGCTAAACTGTTGGACGGTAACATGTCAAGGATCGAGTTTACAATACTGAGGTGCGCTCCGTGTTATTTTACTGGTCAGAACCCTGGCCGCTGCGCGCTGAGGACGTCAAAAGACCTTCAGTGTTTGACCATCGATGTCTTCGGAGTCTGGTGGAAACACCGGATCAGTTATGCTGAAGTACATCGAATGGTTTTGGGAAGAGACAACTCGCCCACGATAGATCAACTGATCACACTCCATAGGTTGCGCTGGTTTGGCCATGTTCTTCATCTTGGCCACGACTTCCTCGAAGGACTCTTTTTGCACAACCACGCGAAGGGTGGAAACGAGCTGGGGGAGGGTCAAACAATGACTTAGCAGCGAAGTATGAAAGCCATTACCAGTGAACTCAGCTGCGCTGGTCAGTGCCGTCTTCCTGAACCCCGGGAACCCCGGGACCGGACACATCGATAGTTAGAGATATCGTCAGACATGGCTTAGTTGCTCGCTCAGTGGCGCTCATGTTTCCAACCTATTGCCTTCAATGCATAGCTCTCCTCCCAATCGCCCCAATCAAAAGTTCACTGGAAATTATGTCAACTACCGCGTCCAATGTGCGACTACCTACCCGAATTCCCAAATCGTCGGTGAACGAAACGGTTGCAGCTATAGCCACTGTACGGCAAGTACGCGGTTGTTACAGCTGCTGTTTCTGATGATGATGATGATGATGATGGCATGTTTATCCCGATTGGCTAAAAAACCGGATTGTCTGTGAACCATGTGATCTTCATTCAAATGTTTATTTTTTTTGGGGGGGGGGGTGATCCAACTAATCTGTACCGGTTACCATTACTGGGAAAATGGCGGCTGCTTATCGACTGGTTATCAAAGTAATTGATTTGTCAGATTTGGCGGGCGGCTAGTTCACCGGGCCTAGACATGATCAATAGATGCATTTGAGGTGGGGCTCTGCAACAATCCCCCCAAAAGTCTCGCTAATTTGTACTTCCTCTATCTGGCCTCTCGTTTCAGCCTCCTTTCGAGTATCACACACAACGTCTGCGTGCCGTACAGACGTTTGAACCGGAGAACGCGAACGATCGGTTAGGGTAAGTGGGTGGTTTAATGCTCAGCTTGCATGATGTGCCCATTTCGTTCACGTAGAAAAGACATGCATTCACAACTTCTGGGAACACTACCAACCAGCAGTGATACAACTTGGAGCAACCGCTGTCCAACCAATCACCAGAGCTTCCCACTGCAGATACCTCGGGCTTCAATTATCCAGCCAAAAACGGTCAGTTTTTTGTCGGCGCTGCAGCTGAAGACGATCGATAGCTTCGAAAGTACACAGATTAACCGACCCCAAGTTCAGCGGATTCAGCTAGATAGTGGATCGTTCACAAGTGAGCACATCTGAACATCCACTGAAGCATGCGAAAAGCGGCGAATAATGCCGTTTGTAGTCAACTAAAAACCCATGGTTTCCTAATAATCGGGGATTTCTTTGGAGCGAATAGAGTCTTGTTTTAATCGATTCTTTGGAACACCACCTTTATAGAATAAATCTTCGTGTTTAATGTAGGGGCAGTCGGAGCACACTCGTCTATTCTTAAGCAGTTTCGCCTCCGAAACTGAAAAATAAACACAATGCCACTGGGATACAACAACCTTTACTTCACTCCCCTAGCCCACTGTGACCGTTTTTTGACTAATACTATCAGCGGCCACTGAAAAGTTTCTGTCCAGTTCTCTGACCATTGGTGGAGGCACTCGCCGCACCGGTGTTGTACCACTATATCGGAGAATGTAGTTGTTTACCGATCAATATTCCATGTATTTTCTTGTCGCCATACCTGCTTCGGCCAATGGCGACGAGATTTGTTTGTCCATTAGGATTGGTTCCTCAGTGATTAGGATTTCTCTCTGCAAAGAGAAAGTTTTGCTTTTACAGTCAGTTTTTCTCCAAGTGTGGTTGCTATATCGTGTCGTGAAGAACGGGTTTGAAGGAGACCAACAACTTAGAAAGACGTCAGTTAACTGGTTGATCAATTCAATCACCCACTCCCGATCCCACTGATACCTCTATAAGCCTTGTTCTGGTTTGTGAACCATCTAGGACTGTCGTGGGTCGATGATTCCCAATAAGCAAAACTGTGTTTGCCTTTCCAGTCTGTGTTAGCACAGCTGTGCGTGACAAATTCGCTGCTGAATTCGTCGTATCCCATCTATAGTATACCCTATACTTTCCCGTATTTTTTATACCGAAACAGCCTTCTCTCCCTCCTCATTTTCGCCCCTCTTTCGATTGATCTGTTTTCTTTTCCTTTGCTTGAAGGAGCCATATCTGACCGGTTTTCGGTACTCTTCGGGTGTCTCGAATTCTTTGGACTTTTGTTCTCCAGTATCGCCTGACCTCTGTTGTGAGTAGTGGCTCAACTTCCTGTTGCGTGGGTCAAGACAAAACATTGTAAAGGGTGTCGGGCTAATAATCGTGATCATGTGCTACCTCATTTTGCTCACCGCTACCTCCGAACAAACTGTCTCGCAGTTGACCTTTCCAGATCACTCTCCTGGTGTCAACCTAGGGTTTGTCAGTTGACCTTAGTAGGCCCCATCTGGCAATTTCCTTTATTCATGTGCACGTCTAGGACCATATCGATCCAAGTATACGCGTCCATGCCACGTACTTGTCTTTTCGTTATAGGTGTTCTGTTGGAGATCGTTTTCTCCTCGTCTCCGAGGATCCAAATACCGACTGGGTGTTCGCTACCTCATTGAAAACACGACATTCCGGTTACTTGCCAAAATGCTGCGTTGAGGTAGGTGAAATTGTCGGACGGTCAAGTATGCTTCTGGTGTTGTTTATGCTTGTCACAGCTCAGCCGAAATATATTCAACTCATTGTTTGCCCGCCCGATTCATCTGTTTTTTTTCTGCCCGTTTTCAAAATCTGTCGTCTGGCCGGTATGCCATTCAAACGGTAACCACAGGCTAGAGGTTTATAGAAATGAAAGCATTATTGTCACCTAGTAAGAAGGGTTCAGTCATCTTCATGCAGAATTATAGAACCCAACCGGATAGACATGATATCTTACAGCGGGTGCAACAGTTTGTCTTCCATGATCGACTTTGCGTGATGACCTTGCTGCAGTTTATGTCTGATTTTAAATTTGTTTATGTACGATATCATCAATCCACATCCGTCTTACATCTGTAGCCTCCTCGAACACATTTCTCTAGTCGTACGGTATTTACTCTTGTTGTTGACCTAGCAGGGTGGTGCGGAAACTGTTCCAAAAATCTTAGCGAGACAATGTGTAACCCATTCCGAACACACCATCTGTGATGTACACGGAGGATGTTTGTTCACTCACTTTCACAAAAAAAATCGTTCAGCCGCCACACCCTTTCGGTGGCTAGCTGCCATGTCACCCGAAGGAAGCACGAGGGCTGGGATACTGCCAGGTTGCCCAAGCCTAGACAGAAGTAGTCAAGATACTGAGGTCGGGTTCGAACCACGGATCTTCCGGTCAGTAAATCCGCGCTCTAACCATCTCGCCCCCCAAAACAATACGTGAAGATTTGTCTGAACTGTCAATTAGGTGATATCTTCCAATTTCCATTTCGTCAGCATCGATGCAGTCGTGAGAATTCTCATCTTAACGTAGTCCACATGCAACTTTTGGGGAGAGCGTGCCGACCGGGGTAGAACCTGAGTGACCATACCCAGACAAGAGTAATCGAAAGGCCAGGGTTGAACTCAGTTAACTTGTCTTTCTGGGTTAGAAACTTCTACCAGAAACTCCGCATAGTCTCGAACTCGCGCATATGGTTAACGAGACAGTAGATGCCACTGTCGAAACAGCAGCCTCCTCAGCTAGCCACCTGTACGTTTAAAAAAGGCAATTTGTTGCGATCCTGTGATGTGACTACTCTTCATAGGCGGGCCGCTGGAACCAGCCATACACCACGTCGATTGGACAAATATATAACCAACATGCAGCAGTCCCAGGGAAGGCACACCATGGTTGGTCAGAACATCGACCAGCCAGAATAAGTTATTGCTGCCTCAGTGATTCCGTCCTCCTTACGCATGTTTACAGGAGGCGTTCTGGTTTGATTTCAACCCTGATATCCGTGATAACTCTGTTTGGGCCTTTCTCATCTCTCCCACCAACCAGCACTCAAAATAAACCACTGTTGAGTGCTAGAGTTCTCCATCTGATTGTGGAAGCTGTTCAAGCTGTTAGCACTAGTACACCACATAATGTTACTTATCAAGTGTCCGGAACTGTGCTCATCCGAGCAACCGGGCTTCGTATCGATGAGACGACTGCATGACGAACCAGTTGCGGACAATACGAAGGCCCATTGTACCTAGTCAGAATCTCGACCAATCATAAGTCGTTCTAGTTCAGTGCTTCTCGACCACTCGTGAATACTGGCCTCACCTACCAAAGAATTTTGTGATTTGTTACAAAAAGTTTAAGCTTTTCAACCTTTTATCACTGTGTTCTTTCTTGAACTAAAGCCCTTGTTTTGTAACACTGTAGTGAGTGGCACAGTCAAGCCAAGGATTCTTATGGCGCTGACGTGACATTTAATCGCAGTATCACAATCTTTTCGGCCCCACACATGCCACTCCTTTGCTTATCCATTGGTGTCATGCTGTTTTGTGAAAGGCTCTTGAAGTACGACGGAATTGTGTGGCTCACAGCTTGAAACTGATATCCGAATGCTTAAATCTCTAGCTTAGTTCCGCTTATACTTGGAATTCCGGTTATTGACGTCGCTGTGAGCAGTCCTCATCAGTCTTCACTAATCTTTTCCAGAAAGAATATCCAGAACTCATCGAACGTTTGGAATTCTTCCACCCGGATACTACTTCTGCCCAACTGAAGGATTTGTTGAGGAAAGGCAAGTGTGGTCACATTGATGCCGGCATCCCACTAAAGGTGTCGTGCAGTTAGTGTAACCGTTTCATCTAGATCCAACTCTGGGCGCTTATTAGTAATACATATAGCATAAGAAACCACAGTGGCCTGGGTATGCACTGTACGGATTTCGATAGTTGATCGGATCGATTCTGGCGGGTGTCTAGATGCTCCTGCTTTTCTGTTTGTGTCTGTTACATACCTCGATGTGATACCTCGTTTCTTTTTTTGACCTGTTTTTCTTCTCAGCTGGCGCCTATAGCTACTTACTACGCCCGTGTGCATCTCGTGTTGGACTGTATACTCTGCTTCTTTACGATGGGGCTCGGGTACGCAAATATCGTCTGGAGCTCGTCGTTCAATCGGAGGAGTGCACACCGCACCACTTACAACTCAACGGCCAGCGTCCTGATTCGGCCGGCGATGGGGTTCACCGACGCAGTAGTGAACCTGCTGGTAGGTCCGTGTACACACCTGATGGTGAAACGCATACCGCCATTCAAATGGAAGATCTAGCCCTAGAAGTTCCTCGCCGTCGATCTGATGGGATAGTGGCTACGACGGGACGAGACACGTCTGATCCTGCCAACGCAACTGTTGCCAACGCTCCAGATGTGGCTACTGCTGACGACTTATATCGTAAACCTATCGCAGCTGGGGACCTAATGGCTCTTCCACGCTACCGTGCCACAACAGTGGTCGTCTATAATGGTTTCACATTCCCTAGTGTTGAAGCGGTAGTCGCTGCAATTGAGGCTCATCCAGGTCCGTGGAATCCGGATGTTTCATCGGCCACAGTTCACACTAACGGAGACACACCTGACGTTGCAAGGTCTTGTGAAGCGGATGGTGAGGTAGCCAAACATTTGGCTTGTGACGGCACTGCCCCGCATGTTTTCAAACCCGTCCGCAGGGAACAGAAGGTGAGTATCTATCATTTATTGACCTACCATAGTTTTCCGGCTATTGGTGATGATAACCTGCGAAAATATTTTTGCAAGCAACTGCAATCATTCGTTTTTTTGCTTTAAAAATCCAGCCCCAAATGAATCCCCCGTCATCAGCGATTTACATGGCGTTGCGTTACACTCGTCAACCGGCGCAACTTGCCGTGCTGGAAATCCACGGAGAAATGTCAATGAGTGAGTATCATCTGGAAGCCCATCTGGTTTTAATCTACATCATTCTCCCTGTATTTTTCCCTGTTTTTTGTCGTTTTTCTGGGTTTCCGTGTTTTGACTCGCGCACTACAAACAATACACCCATAGTCAGAAATATCCCGTTTCCCGACCCGCATTGCCCTCCACGCACGACTTCTTGAAGTTTCAATGAGCCTGTCGTAATTATTAGTATTATTAGTATTATTATTATTGATTATTATTGTTACAACCAAACCGTATCTCCGGGTGACGCTCAATACCAGATCCTCGAAGAAGGTAAAACAAAGTCGGAGCTGGGTTTCTATACGGTACTATTAACATAAGACATCAATTCGCAAAATGTACAAACCTCGACAGTAGATACTCGTCCACAACAAATGGTCTGCTTGGATTATAAAGGTACAAACCAAACGGGCGAAACAGGCTGACACGCGAGACAGCCACAAAATGGCTGGATGACCTCAAGGTCAAATGGGTGAAATAGCTGGAACAAACAGGCAGACTCCAGTTCATGTGCACACAATAAACACAAAGTTGGAGCGGGGGTTACAACTAGGGACAGAAGAAACTGGAGGAATTTCAAAAAATGTCAGAACAATGGACGACACACCGCCCGACAAATTCTCCACGTTAACTTAGTGGATGTCCCGGTTCTCATACTCTACCTATGCTCAGCTCCTTTCTAGGATACTCTATCGGCCACTGACACGGATGGTCCGAGTCCACTCCTGCCACAAGTGCCGTCTTCGATAGAGTACAAGCCCAATCGCGTCCCTCCAGTGGACATACCTTTCTGATATCCCTCTTGAGGACGCCGCCCGCCGTTCTAATATGCCAAAAAATATCATTCAGCTGTAGCACTATTTCGGTGCCTAACTGTCATGCCACCAGAAGTAAGCACGAGGGCTGGGATACTGTCAGGTCGCCCAAGCCTAGACAGGGGAAGTCGAGAAGTGGAGGTCGGTTCGAACCACTAACCTTCCGGTCAGTAGATTGGCACTCTAACCAATGAGTCATCTAACATGCAGGGTTCTTACTAAGCCATCTGGCATCGCCTCACAACTATCCACTACCCTTACGGGCCATTTTTCACGAGGCACATCTTCACCCGGGACTAGGACCAAGTCCTCTCGCTTCAATTCTTGAGATGCTCTGAGCCACTTAGTACGCACCTTTAACATCGGTAGATATTCCTTTATCCTACGACACCAGAATAAACTCGCAAGATAATTAAGTTGTTTTCATCCGGTCTGGTATCACGAAGCCAAATCGCAGGACAGAATCGCATGAGTAACAAACTGTTTGGAGTGAGCGGCTCCAAATCGTTCTCTCTGATGATAGCGAGACTATAGGTCGATTATTCAAATTCTACTCCGCCTGTATAAAGAGCGTGTTCAGTTCGTCGGTCAGACGCTGTTCTTTACATAAACATAAAAGGATATGTCGTGTCGACCTGATAATACGCTCCTGCATACCACCGCGATGGCTAGCTGCTGGTGAATTAAACTGCTCCAACAAACTTCCATTGTCTGTATAGATGTCGGTTGGCTTATCACGTCTACCCACAAATCACATCAAACATTGCGCGTTTTGAGTCGATCGACAGGTTACCTGCCATTTTTCTTGGTGAACTGCTCGAGTTTTCATACAACTGAAGATACGGCCATAGCGTTTTTTTTATATGAACGCCCCCCCCCCGTCTTGTCTTAAAGGACCCAATGTAGTTCACTCCAATGCACCAGCTCGCCCCTACCCTGTCTGCTGGCAATGGAGCCATCATTTGTGTACCGGCCTATGCGGATTTGTGCCTGCATAAAGAACACGCACCAATCGCTCTTTTAACGCTGCCGGTTCCATTGATAATCCCATATCACTGTCGGATAGAGGCTAATATTTGCGATACTCCGCAACGCCCTTCCACTTTATGAAAGTGAAATATGGTCAAGGTACTAATTGGATGTTGGGTCGGTCGAAGCGCTGGATGTTTTACTGACTGACTGTAGTTTGAGTAACCAAGTCTGCCCCCTTACGCACAATACACCATCGATCAAATTAGGTAATAACTTTCTTAGGCTGCCGTTTTGAGTACGGTTGCTCTGACGCTTCGCATCTAGTACAAATGCGTCAACACGATTTAATTCCTGTGAAAAATGACTGGATTGCACGTTGTTTATCAAACAAGTACATGCTTGGTGGAGTTTGGATACTCTGATGACATCGGAAGGTGGAGCCTATTTCCTCGCCCCGGCCGTTTTAATCAATAGATATTACTTGTAACACAGTAACCAAGCTACAACCAACAGGAAAACCGGGTCACTATTGGTCACATGCCCTCATTTTGCTCGAGTTGGTTAACCTGTGCTACGAAGCTCTCCAAATCGAGTCCCATCGGGCTGCGTCTGTCGAGGCTGTGGAGGCCAATTACTCTCTAGCTCGAGTAAAAATCTGGGTCCGGTTAACTATCTACGCAGCGGGCTGAGATTGTATGTCCCTTGAGGGACAGTGTCGGCTGGATTGTTCTCCGGCACTGCGTGTCTCCATACTAACTGTTGTTCGGTTTGCAACGAAGGTAAAAGATATAGAAGATTCGTTATGGATAGAGTAGAAAACAGTCATGGAACCTGTCCAAAATACAGTACGCCGGCAGTAGTCCTTTGTACTTGCTCCAATTAGACTGCCAAATACGCAGCTATCAACCCCAAACTTGTTATTGAAACAGACTTAAGGGGGGCCACCAGCGCCTTTGAGAATACAAGTGAACGACCAGAAACTTCAGCGTTCACAGTAAAGTGAACGTATGCTACCGTGATGTATGCAGTTTCTGATGCATCGCAGAATACATGAAGTTTGGCTTGTGCAATCTCACTACCCTCGCAAGTTATGGAGGCTGCGAAGATTAGATAATCCATTCCACCACCGAATGCGATTAGTATCTTTTAAAACGGGTCGTCCCAACCAAGTCCAATTTTGCACAGGGATTGCAGCAGACACTTGCCTCGTATTAACCACGGAGAAACGAAGCCCAGAGGATCATACAACGAAGATATGCAGGAAAGAACGCCTCTGCGCGTTGGCGGTTTCGTCGGTAAGTTGAAAAATATCGCAAATTCATCACAGTCTGTATCCCACTACGCCCCCAGAGCACGCTCCATTGGCAATGGGTCCGTAGTTAAGTTTCGCACACCAGACGTGAGTTCGGTCGGGTCAATAGCTAACAAGACCCCACGATCATTGGAGGACAACTTCATCATGTGTAGACCTATTTTTGAGAACAAAGCACATATCTCGTTAACGAAGCACTTGGCAGTTACAGGTTCCGTCAAGGACTTTAAACAGTCATCAACGTATAGGTTGGGGTCTTTTGCGTCGAAGCTTCAGATGGCATAACTTGAGTCAAATTCTTCAACCGTCTTTCATAAGACGAACGCTGCACAGAAGGGGGGAGGATGTAGCACCAAATGGGTGGGACGTCCATTGAAATCCAGTGGTTTCGCCAAAGGACTCGTACTTTTCTCACCATAAGAATTTCAGAGCGCCTCTATTACGGGGGTCAACCTTAACTTGCAAGAGTATCTCTTCGATGTCCGCTGCCACGGAAACTTGCGCTAACCGAAAGCCAAGCATAACGCTTACAAGCTTCTCCGTAAAATCGAGGCGCTGAAACGGGTGGTCGTTCAGAGACACATCACAACACTCGGCAGCAGTCGAATACTACCCGAATCTTTTCTGGATTTGGGCTGATGACCAGATAGTGTGGGGGATACCACTGCTTTGTATTTAAGGACAATTTGGGGGTATCTACCACTCGTTCGATGTATCCTTTGTCCGGGTACGCGGGATCATACTTTCCATGTAAAACACGAGCCCTGCACAGTTTAGTTTTTAGGTTATCTAGTCGTTTTCACGCTATTCCAAAAGCTATCAGGTAGGGTGAGTGCGCCATCCATCCACGGGAGTGGTAGCTGGTAGTGTCCGTTCACCCGCACCGCACCGGTCTCTACTATAAATAATGGTTTCTGATCCTCTAAGGAGAGACTAGTATTGGATGCTGAAGTATCTGCGACTTCCGAATTGTGCAGTCGCTGTAAATGCTCCTGCATGCGCTGACTACCCGGTTATAAACTGGCTGACAACCTTCTGCCTCACCCCAATTCCCAATGGACCAAGAAGTATCCAACCAAGTAAGGTGTTTAGGGCAAGTGGCTGTCTTTTATCTTCCAAACGCTGATCGAATACCCAGTGTGCTTCGGATACGTCTTACCGGAGCAGGATTCCTACCTCGTTTTCAGTCAATTCGTTAAGGTGCGGCCACGAGGTTGCCGCTTGTTTGGTAGATGAAACCGCTCGCATGGGCTAGCTGTCTGCGACAAAGGCCCTGTCATTAACTATTGACTCCGTTTCATCCATTGATAAAAGCCGTTATCGGCTTCGGAGATGCANCTACTACCATTGGTTTTGCGTACTGAAATCCGACAGACTACTGGAAAAAAGCACCTCGCAGAAATGTGCTGATTTTTTAAAATACATTTTTCAATGGATCCCATTTTTCCCCATCGAGCTTGCGCAGATCAGTGGTTAGTGTGCGAACTTACTAAGCAAAGAGAAAGAAATCGTTCAGCTGTAGCACCCTTTCGGTGCCTAACTGCCATGCCACCAGAAGGAATCACGAGGGCTGGGATACTGCCAGGTTGCCCAAACCTAGACAGGGGAAGTCAAGAGGCAGAGGTCTGGTTCGAACCAAGGACCTTCCGGTCAGTAAATTCGCGCTCTAACCACTGAGCTATCTCGCCCCGAACTTACTAACGGAGAAGATCCATGGTTCGAAACCGGCCTCGGCGCTCCGACTGGCTTGGGCAACGTGGCAGTATCTCAGCCCTGGTGCCTTCATGTTTGGGAAAGGTTGACAGTTTTCTCCAGCAATACTTTACGGTTACACCAGGGAAGCCATTATGATGCACACAAAATTAAATAATCTAAATAATTCTGCCACGCGGTCTGGCATGCGGTTCACATCTGCAAAGTGTAAAGTGCTGCTCCTAGACTGGGTTGGCTCGATCACTAACTTCATGCTAGTAGATGGGCCGATTGAGGTAGTGAACAAATGTGTCTACCTGGGCAGCTGTATCAGTTCCGGTAGTCTCGCAAAAGATTATATTTCCATCCGGATTGGAAAGGCCAGAACAGCTTTTGTGAACCTGTGTCACCTGTGGCGTAGGCGTGACATCAGCTTATGCGTCAAGGGTCGAATCTACAATGCTGCAGTGCGCAGCGTATTATTATACGGGTCAGAAACCTGGTCGCTGCGTGCTGAGGACGTCAAAAGACGATCGGTGTTTGACAATCTATGCCTTCGGAGCATTGTCCGAGTTTGGTGGGAACGCCGAATCGGTGGTGCTGAAGTACTTCGAACAGTTTTCGGAAGAACCCTCTCGCTTGCGATAAATGAACTGATCACGCTCCATAGGTTGAGCTGACTTTACTACGTGCTTCGTATGTCAGTTGACCGACTTCCTCGAACGGCCCTTTTCGCACAACCACGCGAAGGATGGAAACAAGCCAGGGACGGTCAAACGATGACTTGGCCGCGAAGTATGAAAGCAATTGCCAGTAATCTCAGCCGCGCTGGTCATTGCCGTCTCCCTGGATGGGGACCCCGAGATGGGACACATCAGTGGTTAGAGACATTGTCAAGCATGGCCGAGTCGCGCCTTCAATGGCGCACCTGCATTCAAGCTGTTGCGTAGTTCCCCTCGCGATATCCTTAGTGAAAAGTCTCTGCATTTACGCATCATTTGTATCAGCTACCGCCTCCCAAAATCATCGGTGGACGAAACTGTAGCAACTGTAACCACTGTACGGCAAGTACGCGGTTTTTTGAACTGAGGATGATGATGCCAGGGAGGACAACATGCCACCATTGTTCGGATCTTCTAACCCTCTATCGTGAGAACTGGTAAGCATAAAGTTTGACTTCGAGAGGATCACTGTGGTCCTTGATAGTCTAACCTTGAAACCGCTCTTGGCCCGAACGAACCGTCAAAATCTTGGTCCAGTTAGAACTAGACCACTGTCCCAACTATTCCAACGACCAGTGAAAGAAGGC
>SJOL01007067.1:51756-66749 GCA_004794785.1 Opisthorchis felineus
GTTCTGATCGTAGTGTGACAGATGAGGTCAATGCACGAATCTGCAAGTCTCGGGTCGCGTTTGTTAATTTGAGACACCTATGTCGTCAAAGTGATGTATCCCTGAATCTTAAGGGACGTGAGTATCAGGCTACAGTGCGGGCTGTTTTGTTGTATGGCTGTGAGACTTGGCCTGTTCGAGCAGCGGAACTGAGAGGTCTTCAGGTGTTCGACAATCGCTGTCTCAGAACCATAACTCGTGTGGGTTGATTTCGGTGAATCCGTAACGAGGCAATTAGAAAGCGAGTCTCTGGTCGTGCACTGGGTACTTCTATTGAAGAATGTGTCCAGCACCAGAAGCTGCGTTGGTTGGGACATGTGCTGCGTATGCCTAACCATCGTTTGCTGAAAGAGAGTGCCGTTTTCCATGTCCAACTCAGAGTAGCGGAAGCAGAGAGTGGCCAGCCCTTGACCTGGCAGAGGGGTATGAAGGAGATTACGAAACGTACGGGTGCTGTCGGTTGTACTCACCTTCCAGGACGGGGACCGCGTGATCCCCACTGCCCCTGGTTGGAGACACTGTAAGAAATGGCTGCCAACCGATGTCAGTGGCGTTCTTGTCAGTTTCTATCCAGATTGCCTGAATGAATGTCTGGAGGTGTAGGCACCTCGGAAGGATTGTATTAAGCTAGCACTAAGTCCCTTCCCCGTCCACCTTTATTCTTTTCTATACAATAAGGCTTTCAAATAAGTCATGGTTGTACGGCAGTGAAGCATCGGTGTTGAACACTGATGTCATGCTGTCGATGATGATTATGCAGTCGAGATGCTGAGGTTGGGTTCGAACCACGGACCTTCTGGTCAGTAAGTTCGCGCCCTACCCACTGAGCTCTTCCGAGTGCTGATAAGTTTCCTTGTGAACTTCTACTGATCAAACGCAACACCTTCGGACGTCAAGGTTATATCTTATGTTCGATTCGTGACCTCTGTTTTGCCTAACTTTCCGTGTGGGTGTCAGTGGTATTTTATCACGGCTATTCGCCGTCACGAGTGGTGTACCTTAACGGTCATTGCAATATTTTCGTGAATGGTCTTCCATTGTGTACTGAATGCGTATTCCATGAAGGTATGTGTGACAAGAGCGTCTGGCGTCGCAGTTAAAGGGTTCCAAGCAGTTCTAGACTCGTCGAATTGATGATCATAATGATTGCTGCCAACCAATCTACAAAGGTACTGTGTATTGCTCAGAGAGAGTCCATATCTCCGTGGTGTGTAGCATTTCTAGGGCTCTTCACTTCGTGAGGCCTATCGTGAAGAGAACATGGGCGTGTTAATATTTGCATACAGGAAAATGACTATCGATATAAAGCGGGCATTTGCACCACTTACAAAGAACGCTTTAACCTCTCCAAACACCATTTGGCTGTATGCTTCCAGAAGTTTCCCGATTGCTGTCCTTTACTCCATCCTAGTATATGGATCACCTGCTTCTTCTCCGCAGCCTACGGGGGAGAAATGAGCTCGAGGTGGCTCAGTGGTTAAGGCGCCAGCTCTTCCTTTGCATCTCGATTGCTCATGTCTGGGCTTGGGCAACCAGGCAGTATCTCGGCCCTCGTGTTTCTTCCGGATGGCATGGCAGCTAGGCACCGAATGGGTGCCTTCAGCTGGGCCATTTATGGGGGAGGAAAGCTGCTGGTTAAAATCCAGACGATAGGTAGAGAGTTGGTATGTGGACTGCGCTGACCTTCATATGAAGATCGTTTGTTTCATCTAGATCTCTTCAGCCAGATTTCCCGGCGTTCAAGCCGTATTACTGCCCGTTCTGTTGTTCAGGGTGGTCAGTCTTGGGAATGCTGTCTCGGACGCAGTGTTATCAGCTCACTCTGAAGGAAAATTTAAGAAGTTGCCATAAGAGTTCTCAGCAGTACGTATTTGTGCTCGATGCCTTCATCGCAATCGTCTGGGGGTCACTGAGGCCTGTACAGGAGTCATCCCCACTGCCATCTACAACCCAGGGAAGTCTTTTAAGACCTCTTAAACCCCGCGAAGAAAAGCCATCACTCTGAAGAGTAATAAGAACAACGGTATTAACGACTTAGCGTGTGATCATTCCGAAGAAAGACCACTCTTCAGTGATAGATCGAATGCTCCTGTTCCTCGCGCTATTCCTTTTTTTGTGTGTGTGCGTGGGTAGGTGGATTGCTGCTCTTTTTTTACACTTTACCCGGTAAATTTTTTGTATACGGGCTCCGGGTGGTTGGTGACATCTTTTTGTTGTGCAGCTGTCTCTGTTCAACACACGTGTTTAGTGTTTTCTCACTTCATGTCCGCAAACGAGGCTATACTTCATCGGCTCGATTGTGCCATTTTTCACGGTTGTCATTTCTTTGTTCAGTGTGACAAGTTTGTCGTTTTCGCAGCCAGTGGACGCGCTTTCGGCTGTGAATCACTTGACGCCCAGGGTTCCAATCGTTCCAACTGTTTTCATTGTTTCTTTGGCCTGTAGAGGCTAGGGAAGTGGGTTTTCTCCGGTTCGTCTCAGCAACACACAACCACGTTTCTAGGCAACCATGCAACTCCGGACCAAGTTCTGTATGATTGGGCCTTTTATTTTCAACGGGCTGTATATTTTTGATGAAGTTGTGTGTGTGTGTGTGTGTGTCTATCGGAGAAGCAATCCCTAGACCGCATACTTTTTGTTTCGTTCACTTCAGCTTCTTTATTTCCCCTATCGTTGTAGTGACAACTCAGCGAAAGAAATGGAAGCCCTATTACGCACAACTGGATCGCAGACAGGGCATCTTAACTCTTTGGGGCGGTGAGAAACGCAAGACGGAACGGTTCAACCTTGCCGACTGTGACTTTTTCCCTGTGCATCCTCTGATGTACGAGTAAGTTGTTTGCGATTTTGCGTACCACGTGGGTGGGGGCTAGTTTTTTATTTTACGTTTGTTTTCTCCACTTATTGTTGTTATAAGTTATTGTTGTTTTTTCAACCGCTGTCCGGTGCCGCGGTACGCCAACTGGCGAAAAAAGGAGGAATTCCGCTCCCAAATCCCATAACGTTAGGCGTATATCATGTGTAGCCCATAGCTAAAAAGCCACTCGAAGTAATTTAACCAGAAACGAAAAAAAGCGACGTAGTTGCATGGGTCTTTCACCCGAAATGCCGTCGTTTGACGAGTCAGTCTTCACCAGATTACGTTTGGAAAATGGTCTAAATGACGGATGAGTAGTGCTGTATATTCTGTATAGGTACGCGTTAATCACACTGTTGGTGAGCCGCTCTTGGCCGAACGATTTAATCTTCAACCACTAGCCACGATGTTGTGAGTTGGAACCTCCCCATAGATTCGCAATATGCGCACGTCTGATGACTCCCATTAAGGATAAAACAGCTGTCTACAGTGCTTCCCAGCTTTTCAGCATAGATTGGCTTCACTTACACGACGAATTCTTTGCCGCAAATTCCGAATCTCTTCACACCATTAATAAACAATAAGTAGCTCAGAAGAAAGACCAATTTTTACAGGACGAGTTCAACTTTCATCTGAGAAGTACTCGCTCGAGGAGCCAGTCAACACGTGATCACGTGATGTGGGTTTTGTGATTGAAGGATGCGTTGTGCCAGATGGTTCAGTGGTTAGAGCGCGAACTTACTGACCAGAAGGTCCGTAGTTCGAACTCGACCTCTGCCTCTCGACTTCCCCTATCTAGGCTAGGGCAACCTGGCATTATATCAACCCTCGTGCTTCCTTCGGGTAGCATGGCAGCCAGGTATCTAAAGGATGCTACAGCTGGAAAATTTATTTTATTCTGTCTAAATGCGAGTCAGTCACATTGCTGAACATCTGCTCGTTGCCAAGCGGTTTTCATTTGGAGACTGTAGGGTCGCGCGTTCGTACCCCGTGGAGTTCTATGCGATGCACGCTGGTGATCATACACAATAAGGACGAAACAGTTGTATAGCACTGATTGACGTTGCCTGCAGGACGGAAGCTTAATTAAAAAACCACCACCTGTCATACGGCGGTCGACACTATCGCAGTTGCTTATAACACTTTTATATAGTTTGTCGGCAGCCATTTTGGACGGTCAAACTGTGAATGCCGTGATACGTTCTAAGACAACCTTCAAGTGTTGGTTCAGAGTTTATGGCAGAAATATTTGTTAGTGAATACGAAGACCCCTTTCAAGGTATAGCCGTCCCTTCCCACAGGGTGGCCTTCAAGGTAAAAAGTGTCCAGGATTTACCATTCTGTTGTGCCTCTGAAAATCCGGAATGAGGAATTCGGGTTTGTTGATCGAATTACCTCTTTTGGCAGTTTCACGAGCTGCGAGTGTACTGTAAGGGCAAGATGGCTCAAATGGTCAGAGCGCGAATTTACTGACCGGAGGGTCCGTGGTTCGAACTCGACCTCTGCCTCTCGACTTTCCCTGTATAGGCTTGGGCAACCTGGCAGTATTCCAGCCCTCGTGCTTCATTCTGGGGGCATGGCAGTTAGGCACCGCCCTCTTGTTATCATCGGACGTAGTACTTGGAGGTTTCCATAATTGTTCTCTCACTTTTAGGAAGACCTGGGATGAGTAAGCACATCGTTTCAGCTGAGGTCAGGAAGGTTAGTCTGTGTTTGATTTTCCAGTCGACCGACCTATACAGCTAGAAGGAATCAGGCAACCAACCAGTGTAAGTTATATAGTTGTACCGAAATCGTTGGATGGAGTAATTTCACTGGGGGTAAAAAAAGCAACGTCATGCATACACACGTTATCCCCTTCGCAAGTAGCCGCACGTAATACGTTGCGGTAATGTCCACAAGCATACTCTTGCCTACGCCTGGCTGTCCAATATGTTGTGATCTTTGACGGAACCCTATTTGTTGTTTTGCCGGTTGTAAGTGACGGCGTACTGCGTAGAAGGATCGAAACAATCGACCGACGAGAAACCAGATCACCAATACAGGGATAGCAGACCAGGAACGAGCAAAGCAAAGCCGCACGATGTGTCTACACGCCTGTAGGCTGCAGTGAAGAAAATGACTTTAGCCCGCGCGTCATCCCTGTACGATCGATTGAGTTACCGCCTGACTGATCGACCACCGGTTGTAAGGCGCCAACAGAGTTGGACAGAAATTTCACAATTATAGGCAATATTTTCGTTCTGTCTGCTATCAGAGTGGACTTACAGTAGCTATAGTTCCTGATGCGTAGCTGTCCACTCCATTTATGAATAAAGGCTTGTCAATTACAATGACTGCACAAAAAATACATGGTTTTAGTCTTTTATTGCGTACATTAGTCCCCAACCGGAAGTCCCTTTCAGGATTGATTGTCTCATTGTTTGTCGAGGAGATATTGCGTAACGGGAAGCCATTTTTGGTTCGTCAACGATACTATTGGATAACATCTTCAGTAATTCTAATACCCAATTTGTTTACGGAATCTTATTGATTTGAGGCATGCACTCTTTGGTTTTTTTCTTATTCCTAAAATCAGCCTGCTCTTACTTGCCCTGCACTGTTTCATTCTCTTTTGAACTGTTTGATTGGTCGTCTTCAGAATCGTGACCTCGGAAGGAGCGTTATGTAGGACAGAGTGGCAGATCAATATTACTGTGTAGATCACATCTTGTCGCATCCCCGTATTCGAGCGCGTTCACTTAACAACCAGTCTTAAATTGGGGTTATTGGTCTACAATGTAGCATGGTTGGGTAGGGCTTGTCTGCAATAAACTTTCATGGAAAATTTACGTGGCATTTGAGAGCAAGTGAACCAGCAAGTGAATGGTTCTGCTGCTCCAGTGATTATCGGCAACATGGGACCCTTTAATCAGTTCGAAATCAGCTCAGCGATGCCTCCTGTCATCTTTTCGATTGATTCAAACGACATCTTCATTTCGCCTTCAAGGGGAAAATCATTTTATTTCTCATCATCCAGAGATGGACTATTTGGCTGGATTACGGGCAATAAGACTGAGCTTTTGTCAGAAAACTTGCAAGTGTTGTCAGCGTAGACTAGACCGTCCAGCTCACCTTCTTCGGTAGAACTCGTGATTCGATCGATAACACAAAGCCATGGGAGCATTTCTTGGTGTCAAGCGCAGTGGACAGTATCAGGATTGCGCAACTTGTAGCCGAACTTGGCGTTTAAACATCCTTTGGCTAATTGAGGATTGATTGCTACGCCAACTATTGTTCGTATTCCTCGATATCGCATAAAGGTGTTCCTTTTTGGAAAGTGGTAGGGCCTGCCGAAATTCTCAGGTCCCTTGTAAGGGGTTGACATCTTGTCCTTCAATAAATGACGAAATTCGCAACGTGATCCCTTTAGGATAAATAAAAATAATAATCCTAATCGTTCAGCTGCAACACCCTTTCGGTGCCTAGCTGCCATGCCACCCGAAGGAATCACGAGGGCTGGGATACTGTCAGGTTGCCCAAACCTAGACAGGGAAGTCGGGAGACGGAGGTCGGGTTCGAACAACGGACCTTCCGGGGGATCACTGTATTCTCCTTGGTGTCGACTTTAATAACAGTTGATTGAACGACATTGTTGGTTTCACCCTGTCTACTTGCTCTGATTTCCTCTTCAAAGCATGGAAACCATATGTATTGGGCTATTTGAACGTCATGAGCGCGTTACGAAAACACTTTCAGCCTATAGGAGCAATGTCCCAAGATCGTACTTTGTTTGCCAACGAACCGTTGCTATGGTGCCCAAAGTTCGCCCTCTCCATGCGCATGTATTCTGGACACTGGACAAATAGAACATGTGGCTAACCGGAACATCAGCGAAAAATTATCCGCCGGGATGTCTAGCTAGTTTTTTCTGTTCTCATCATAACTCCCGAACACTAAGACCGAGTAGCATACAGCAAACCATTTTCAAAGCCAATGACGATCACTAAAGATATTCGTGATTTTCGGTGCTGCTCCAATTGACTGGCTGTTTTTTTCGAAGTAAAGTGAAGACTTTGTTGCAAAGACCCGAGTAACCATGCGCTTATGTGATGTGCTATCCAATCCGTCATCAGCAATCTATCGTGCCTATACAGAAAACCTTCCGGGAGGCATTGAGTAAGAAGGCGTTAGGAATCGAAGGTTCGAAACAGGAACTGATAGCTTCTATCGTTGATGTTCACCTGCAGTAACTGATTATGGGTGTACGATGTGCTTGGATGGTTCCAACAACACCTTAAACGTATCGGCAAAAGTTGCCGACTAAACCATGTTCGCTTTGTTTCTCTTCTCTGGGCCGCTATTCCCCCGTCGCTATCGTCCTCTTCAGTCAGGTGGTTGACGACTAAATAAATCAGCAAGACTTGGGTCAGCCTGACCGAACTGGGGTCTTGTGTGTGTGTTTCGATCGAAAGAGAGAAGAAAGTTCCAGCATGAGCTACCTGCTGCCTAGTTTGACAGAGTACGGACGTTGAAAGCTGCAATGTGGAACAGACCCCTTGAATTTAATAATGGTTTGTTTGTTTGCTTGTGGTTGAGGTACCCCACCTTGACCCTTTTACTCAGAAGTCTGAACCACAAGACACTGAGAGTATGTAAGGTTTTGTTTGGGGGTGATTCCTGCAGTCTGGCACAAAAGTCTGAACCGCAAGACAGCAGTTGTTATGGCTTTCTTGAGAGACTCTTCCGGAGACCAGTGGCTCAGGGGGTTGTATGGGGCTGGCCTGGTTCGAGAACACAAGGCATAATTATCTGAATTGTTGTGCACAGTAGGTGCCATCTGAACGGCGCCAGTCTTTTTGGTTTTGAAGGTATTTCAATCCTATTGAATAATGCTCTGGCGGTTACTGGGCGAGATGGCTCAGTGGTTAGAGCGTGAATTTACTGACCGGAAGGTCCTCGGTTCGAAATCGACCTCTGCCTCTTGACTGCTCCTGTCCATGCTCGGGCAACCTGGCAATATCCCAGCCCTCGTGCTTCCTTCTGGGGGCATGGCAGTTAGGCACCGAAAGGGTGCTACAGCTGAACGATTTTCTTTTACCGTCAATCGTTGAGCGAATACATTGTGCAGTTTTTAGGGCCGACATTTTCTAACCCGTCCTTCCTCAGGAAAGGCAGCATCGTTTCCATTTGAAACAATCAAACATATGGTAAGCCATTGTGTAGTTTTACTGGGCGCAGTAAATTGTAGTAAATCATTTAGTATGCAGACGCGAAATACATTATCACCTGTCTCTCCATCTCTTCCTTTAGTCGCCCTTTTTGTTTTGGGCTCATTCTCTACGGAGCCTCACTTGGGGACCGTGAGGAGTTGGTATTCTCGATTGACCCGCCATCATTCTCCTGTGCAATTTGCCGTACTACAACTGGCCTCACAGCTGTTGCCCCCTCAAACCGTTCGGTCTTGCCATCCGCCAATTACGACTGGGAGCCGTCTACCTATGCTGCTCGTCCTGAAGACGCTGTCCATTCAGCCCCGTCTTCAGTGGCCTCGGGTAATTTTGAAACACATGTTGCATCTTCATTCATTTCCGACTTTTTCGTACTAGTGAGCACATCCAGTATTCTAATCTCGAGCTATTCAGTTGTATCGGTATTTTGGAATCACAGGGATTCAGAGGAGTTAGGTTGGTTTATTTGGTTTCAAACCTTTAATTCTGTCGCAACTTGACCTTCGGGTTCAAGTTCTATTGTGGGTGGTAGGAGCTTTTAGACCTATTGTGCTACCTTGAGTTTTGAAACTTCTTTGAGAGATGTACTCGCGAACGTGCTGGTTAAGGTCTACTCATAATGTGTACTGCGAGATTTCCGAAAAGCAGGCACCAAGGTTTACTTAGTGCCAAATCTACTGCGCACCATTGAAGATAGCTCATACAGATGTTTCTCTTCAAGGGGGTCAGCAGTACGGCTCCGTGGTTGGCTCCTCCCCGATAGTTCTCCAACATTATGAAATGGCGCGCGGGTTAAGTTGTAAGCATTCCACTGAACTCCTACCATGCTGACTTTTGCATCGCTTCCGTCTTCCTGAAGGTGCCTCTCGGGTTCCACGACAGCTGTGCTCCGGAAGCATGCAGCAGCCAAACTACCTGTATAATAGTTGCGTGACCGGTGTTTGAGTTGTTACAGCCTGGCACATTCCGTAGGCATATCCTGTGAAGAAAACGCGGTGATTTCTATGTGTGTTTGCATCGTTGCTGAATTTCTATTTATAGTGAAGTATGTTTTCCATCAGTCCATCCATCATGCTTAGTTACAGTGCTACCGCTTATTTCAAAGACCAACATCCAAATACTCAAGGGCCCGAGCCATTGTCGGTTTTTCTCCAATCCGTTTCATTGTTTGTTGAACGCGAACAACCCGCCCCCCCTACCTCAAGTTGTTTTCCTGGACCACACAGTCGCGCATGAACATCCATTATTCGTTCTATTTCTTATGGGCACGTAAACTTCGAAGTGCGAAACACTTTTAAACAGTGACGGAAAAGCTTTGTGTCCACGCACTCTTTTGTTGTGATCACTTCGCACCGAATCGGTTATTTATGGTAGACGCTCATGGCCGCGGATGACCGCACTGTTCGGTTGATAGCGATATTGTTTGCCTGTAATTTTATCGATCGCCTCACATTCAGCTGCATTGGTACTATCAAAGCTTGTGTGGTTGTGTATATCAGGAGCTTCCTCCGTACCAGTTGATGGAATTTCAACATAGAAATCAAATCATAACCGTATCGCTGATCACCTACCCAATGTTTTGCAAAGTTGTCTAAGCAATTACCCGGGCGGAGAAATCAAGTTGTCTTCATCATTGGGTGACGATTGTCAGCCCCAGGAATGAATGGATTTCTTTTTACCTCGGAACCACTTGATCCGTTTTTCCTCTAAGCGAACACATAATCTTCACTCTTTGATGAAGTGGATTCGAACCCCAAGGACACTTGAGATCGTTCTGACACGTCATACTACTCACTTTTGGACATTTTTGTCGCTATGGCCCAACTATTCTGGAAACAGGGGGACAATTAACTCAAGTTTTGGTGTTATTGGAGCCCATAAACAGTGAATCTATCTTTATCCACACCGGGATTCGTACCCCGGTGAGCATGTTATCACCAGCTCACGCCCGGGGCGTCTGAAGTAGGAGGCGAACAGATTCATGCTGAAATGATGTGGTTATCGTTTTTATTGGATTCCCAGTGTTAAGGAGCAATTATAACACCGATAGACTAGGTTATTTCAACAAGACAGTCACGTGAGAAGTTATTCACCGATCGGATGACGAAAAGAGATCGCAAGTAGCCAGGGGTGAATACCGAAGCTCATTGTCTAGACTAAGGATGCTGTCGTATGCGTTAGGAATGCTGAAAGCTGAATAGCTGGACTATTTTCCTAGTCGAAACAAGAAAGGCGTGTCTAGCACTTCAGATAAATAACTGGTGTAAATCGTACCACGAAAAGCTCTCCACTACTCGCATCCCCTTTCATGTTCAGTCTGTCAACGTTTCACCCCTGTCGTGTGCGTAATTCGGTATGTTATAAGCCTTCCTGTCTCTCCTTTCCTCCTTAGGATAGGTCATTTCCACTGGTTTTAAGAATAGCCGATCTCCGTACTTGTCGTTCGGGTTCGGAGCATCTCCATATGTCTTAAGACTGAGGGTCACCGTGGTCTCAACCCGACAATGTGATAACATTGTTGGACCGTGATATGTCAGGCCTCGACTTTGGGCATAATAAGTGGTTATCACCCTGACAGGTTATAATTAAACTGGAATTTGACCTGCTATGTCTAGATGACGTCAGAGTGCGCAGCTTTTTGGAGTTATGTGGGAAGATCTTCGAAGGCCGTGTACTTCGTATGCGAGAGGATTTCTTCGCCCAGCTTTGTGTGGATGGGGACGACCCATTGGTAGTCAGTTCACGTCTTGACAACAAAACATGAAAGCCCTTATCAGTCAACTCACTCGCGTTGCTAACTGCCTTCTCCCTGGATGGGGACTGCTGGACTGGACAAATCAACGGTTGGCGACCCTGACAGATATGGCTGTGGCACGCAGCCAATGGTGGTGGTCTTGCATCCAAGCTATCGCCTTCACCGCGTGACTCCCACTCCTTCCTATACCGGACAGACAGAACCATTTTTCGTCAGTGCACAAACTTGACGATCGCCTCCAACGCATGGGTTTTATTTCCTTATTCTTCCTATCCTCAGTGAACGAAGCCGTAGCAGCTGGAACGACTGCGCCTCGGTGCATGGTGTGTTAGCTGAAAGACTGAACTGGTACGCTGGAATTTACGTGATCCTTTTTTCATCAGGTGGATAAACAAATAGTCCATTACGACGATCTTTCATAGAGTCTTAACTGATACTGGCAAATATTCAAGTGTTTTGCGCACCCCTCTCAGTTCAGTCTAATCTTGAACTGACGTTCGCCCATACGATGCAGCTCTTTTTTACTTGACCTACTTATAAGTAGGTTAATTCCAAACAAATTGTCTACTCCTACGGCCGTTTTCCACAAGTTATGAGAATTCATCCACAGCCGCGGTTGTGTTACACGGGCATCGCGAGGGTCTTTTTATGTCGTTACAGTAAGTTGGGAGTTACCGGCTGATGCGTTTTCATTGTTTTCCGGTAATCATCTGTTTACTACAACCTCTGCATTTAGACTCACCTCTAGTTGAACAAATCCACCGAGAGTACAGTTTCCGGGATGGATTTATCGGAGACGCTTTCGGCGGCCTAAAAACATGTAACACAATAGGGAAAGTAATAGAATACATCTAACGTAGGTCCCTTAACCATCTTCAAGATAGCGCATTCGTTATTTCCACTGTCCGCCCTATTCAGGCTCTTGCCCGCGTCTCAGCCCATCCAATAGTGTCTCAGCCGAGAACTCTGCTCCCGGATTTTCATGTTCACATGCACCTCCGGCGAGTATGGAAACCATTTTCCAGCGCTGGCTGCGGTGCGTACGTTTGCACTGTTGTAACACGCGAGTGGACGCCGCCAATGAGGAGGACTTGGGACGGCGACAGACGCATTTGCGCATCTATCGGACACTAGAGGTCAAAGTATGTTCTCCCTTTCACTCATTCACTCATTCATTCATTCATTCATTCATTCATTCATTCATTCATTCATTCATTCATTCACTCACTCACACCAGCTTGTTAGCCACCTCACTTTTATGCATACTTGTTCAGCCATAAAATATGTGCCGATGACACGTTTGTTCCTGCTGTGATAGTAACATTTTGAGAGCAGTGTCCTAACTGGTTTATTGACACCGATCAGGCGCGTGGGCGGACTCGGAACATGGCAAAACTGTCAATAATTGATGAATGAAAATTTATCAATGTTGTAAGATCGTTGCATCAGATTCCCTCTTCAAATCAACCATTGGAAGATTAATACTGACAAATGGAACTGTTCCAGTAGTTGCTGGTTTGTAACCTCAACTTTCGAGAATTCGTGACTACTCTGAGTGCAACTGACTTATCAGTGACTCCCATAACAACGACCGAATTTCGTGTGACGATCGAATTGTTATTGTCACACCGCACCTATTGAATTTTATTCAGTCATCTCATACTAAAAAGCCAAGAACCACTATGAAGCTGGAAGTTGTCAGTGTTTCGAATTTCTAGTGAGTTTCGGACCCCAGACTTTGCGTTTGGTACTTGAGTGCAATTTTATTCTGATCGATAAGCAAGTCGTTTATTTTCAACTGAGCCGACCTCACCATCTGAGATAATAGTTGTCCGTCAGCAATTTATTGAGTTTCGGGGCACGTGTCACAGTGTTCAGGGTACATGGAAGGTTTGCTCAGTTCAGGAAGAAATTTGATGGTCAGAAGTGGCGGAATACTGCACGAAGAGACTGGACCTTACCATGGTGTGGCGGTTTGTGTACCTCGGCAATCCACTGAGCTATACTGGGGGGTTTCCGCGCGACACTCACAGAGCGTCTCATACAAGGTTGGCCAATGGTTAGAGGTCTGACAAACACAGTCTCTTGGCCCCCCAGGTTGGGGTTTGGAACGTGTGGTGACGTGTTCCGTGAAAATGGTAATGCATTACGTATCCCGCCAAACACCGCTGCCTTGCGGTTAGGCTTTTGAGCCAGATGCTTTGGTTGGGGACTGTAATCGTCCTCCTGTCTAGGTGTGGGCGCCCTGACAATATCCCAGCCCACGTACAACCATGACATTTACAGCTAACAATACTCTCTTGCTTATGGCAGTGAAGCATCAGTGTCAACACTGATGTTGCTGTCTTTGATGATGATGATGATGATGAGTGGCGGAATAAATGATGTTATCATCAGAATGGGTCAGCGCACGTTTATTTTGTAGTACTGAAACAAAACCACTGCTTCCGTCTTGCCTCTGAGCCTGGAGACTCAATCAATGAGTAATGGAGTGTTAGTTGTTTTATTAAGTCCCCTATTTTCTCACTGCAGTGTCCCGTTTATCGTAGATTTATTCGTGATAAGCGATAATTTACGTATTGAGGGATATCCTGAATTACAAGGAATCAACATTTTCGCTCGGAAAACTAATCCTGTGCTGCAAAATGCAGATTTTATTGCGGCTTGAATTCTTCCTTCTGAGGATTTCGGAACTTTGGTTTCTTAATCGCGTCTGTCGAGCAGGCACCTTCGGGGAATGCCCGAGTATTTTCTAATGCGAGGAGTGACTGATGAGGGGCTCCGATTGTTCCGAAAGGCTTTAAAAAAAATTTTCTCTCTCTCTCAGCATGGTCTGAAAGCGTTGTTTTTTCCAACTGCACTCTTTGGTGTGCGTGACTGAGGTATTCACCAATCGAATGCACCTAGAAGTGCGCTGAACTTTCGTGCTACGACTCGAGCCGCTGTATGGCTGAGTATTTTGGGTGTACACTACACTAGATGTGTACCCCAACGCTTGTGACGTTGGTGCGTGTCAGGACAGGTCCAACATGTGCTTCAATCGATCGTCTCAAACCAGAATACTGACTGCTTTCCCGTCGGGCTGCCCAACTCAACTTTTCAGTGTGGTAGGATGATAGGAAACTGTGTGTAGCCAGTCGAGCGTGACAGCCCTATTCATTGGACTTTAAAATAGCAGTTCCAACTGAGCTCAGGTACACTGAAACCTCGGTTTAAGTCTGCAATTGGGCTGCATCTAATAGACTTTGGATGCCTTTCTTACGACTTCAGTTCCCGGTCCTTCTTCCACTGCCGCTGATTCATTGACACCCACATAACTATCACCTTGTCGTTATCTTGATAGTTCGGGGCGAGATGGCTCAGTGGTTAGAGTGAGAATTCACTGACCGGAAGGTCCGTGGTTCGAACCCGACCTCTGCCTCTCGACTTTCCCTGTCTAGGCTTGGGCAACCTGGCAGTATCCCAGCCCTCGTGCTCTCGTCGGGTGGTAGTCTGTCATATAAGTCTTCCGTTGTCGTCTCCTCTACACTTTTTGATTTCTTGGATTGTACAGTGCGGTCGAGTAAAATGACTGTTGATCTTAAACGATGTTGGGGTCAGTTCAGACCGGTTTTTACGTCAGGTGGTGTTGAACTATGATCCAATTAGGATAAAACATAGTGACATCCTTCAACAAGAGTTGCTAAACGGAAATCGAACGATTTAGTGACTTCGGAATGTCTGTCCAAAAAAAAAATTAGTACCTTTCCTGGATCGATTTTGTCTCGAGACAGAAAAATTCATTATGCCCGTCTCGATTCACATCGACTTTTATGAAATTCTATGATCGACCCGATTCGTACATTTAGGTCTTGCATCTGTTACTCAAGACTGAGTATAGTTCATCCTAACTGCTTCCACTTTTCCCCCAGGCAAATCCGAACTGACCTATTTCTTCCTCTGTTAGGGCTGACGTTTAGATAAAAAAAATCGCGATATCCTCTTACTGACAAAACAAACGAGAGTTTCAAGCCGCTACCAACAAACGATACAAGAAAGCACGATAAAAAGAAAATGAACTGTATAGAGGAAAATGTTGGTAGCTCAGGTAGCGTAGATGGTCGTTGGCTTGTTCGCTGAGCTGGGCAATTTG
>SJOL01007067.1:74175-103742 GCA_004794785.1 Opisthorchis felineus
TCCGAACTGACCTATTTCTTCCTCTGTTAGGGCTGACGTTTAGATAAAAAAAATCGCGATATCCTCTTACTGACAAAACAAACGAGAGTTTCAAGCCGCTACCAACAAACGATGCAAGAAAGCACGATAAAAAGAAAATGAATTGTATAGGCTAAGGTGATCAGAGATGTCGAATCTTCGAATCTAGCCTACACGGAAGCCTGCTGTGATCAATCCCACGGCCAACAGTTTCCTTCAACCGTTTAACTATTCTATGATTTGAAAATCTATGAAGGATGGGTCTAAACGGATGTTCCGGTTCATGGGTCTGAGAGAGAGTCCTAGAATCTCGAATGGCTTAAGAGTTTGAGGTTGTCGCTGCGCCACTATCTTTACTTCGTGTCAGTATGCTTACAATCTTGCTCTGTATCTGGCTAGCTCCTTCAGTCGGCGTTTACGTTCGGAGAGAAAACGAATAGCTCATTCCAGTGCTTAGACTTACGTCTCCTGAGAAATCGTTCAGCTGTAGCACCCTTTCGGTGCCTAACTGCCATGCCACCCGACGAGAGCACGAGGGCTGGGATACTCTCAGTTTGCCCAATCCTAGACAGGGGAAGTCGAGAGGCAGAGGTCGGTTTCGAACCACGGACCTTCCGGTCAGTAAATTAGCGGTCTAACCAATGAGTTATCTCGTCTCCTGAGACTCCAATGTGTTTGTCAGAAGATGTCACCTTTCCGGGTAAGGTGAGGGAATTCGTACTAAAGTTTTAGTTGTGTTCAGTCGCGGAGCACGAATCGAAAAACCAAACTTTCGGTTCGATAGAATCGTATGTGTCTGGAGGCGAAACACAGTGAAACGGGTGAAAAATGAAAGATAGAGAGTTTTGGACTTCTCCTGAGCAACACAGTCAGCTGTGTTTTTCCGTATGTCCCTGCTCTTCTCGTACAGCTGCTTGGCCGGTGGCTCACTGCCGCTCGTTTTACACGGTATTGGTTCAAACCACCTCGCAGCGAAATGTCCCTTAAAATGGAAGTTTAGTCAGGCGACACCTAGGTGATCTCACAATTGCCTTCCTATGCGTGAAGAACGGCTTTATAAAAGTCCACGTCTACTGGTGATGCCTAAGTAGGGACTCGACTCTTCTGCACCAACGTCAACCCTATCTTCAAGTTCGAAATTGGAGTGAATTTTTTGGTGTACGGAAGCATTATGCCAGCTAGATCTTTAAGTACACATGACTTTTGTACCATTCAGGTAAAAAATCGTTCAGCTGCGAGGTTGCCCAAGCTTAGACGGGGGAAGTCTAGAGGCAGAGGTCGGGTTCGAATCACGGACCTTCCGATCAGTAAATTCGCGCTCTAACCACTGATATCTTTGCCCATTACAGACTAATTCTGTTGGTTTAGGCAGGTCGTTAACTTGTATCCAGCTTGTTCATGAGTCTTGAAGCCAGAAAGCTTTGCGAAAACGGAACAAAGTTCTTGCACTTTTATGAGTCGGGATAATTCGGCCTCGAGCAATATTGTGAACAATATGATCAAGTGAAGCCGGAAAAGCCGTTCCGAGTGATCAAGCTAATATGATGCGGGTTCACGATATAAGTTGTCTTGAGCAGGAACATTTCGATCACAGCTCAACTGTTACTCCTCTGATGTTACATGCGTTAAATTGAAAAGTGACGGCTTCGCAAAGGTTCCAAGGTCATGTCACATGAGCCAAAAGGATAACATTTTTCAGCAGAGTTACGTGACGTCGCGTCATTAGTGGACAGATTAAAACTGATCGATCAAATGTTGTGTTGAACAAATGTTATAACACGAAAGGAGAGTAGAACGGACTCTTTTTGGTGGTGTGTGACCATCTGACCTTATTACTCAAAAGTTAGAGTCCAATAATTTGTGACAGGGTGTTGATACAGTCTTCATATTTAACAGTAGGGATAGTCTTATAGGATAACACAATGTTCTCGTTTCAAAGAGTTTGTATACTTGCACTCTTCAGGGCTGTCATTCCGGGAGTTCTGGAACCACTTAGCGATATGTTTAGCACTGCATACTCCAAGGTACACTGGTGGGTAGATTCAGCAATTCTGAGGTGCCCCGAATGGCTGCGGGTGAAAGCAACACACTGGATGGACTGCTATTGCTGAATTTTTGGCGGCTGTTTGGCGATGTACATCTCCGCATACTCCAATTTCCATATGCACCAGGAGCAGTCAGGCTTTAGTTTGACAGCGAGGTTGGATTCCGTGGGAAGTAAAATTCTCCTGTGGCAACTACTTCTCCCCCGATAAAAGCTTCAACCCAGAACATGGGAGAACATCGCTCTGTCGTGTACGGAATTGCGTTCGTTATCCGAACCATAGACTCTGGCTTGGCCACGTGCTCCCGTATGCCAGTCGATCAACTTCCTCGCACAATCATGTGAAGGGTGCACATGAGCCAGGGGAGGTCAAACAATGACTTGGCAGCGAAGTATAAAAGCCTACTCAGCTGCTCCGGTCATTACCGTCTCCCTGGGTGGGGACCACAAGACGGGACACATCAATGGTTAGAAACCTTATCAGACGTGGCTCAGTGGCGCTCGTTTATCAAAGTTATCGCCTTCAATGCATAGTTCCCCTCCCAATCTCCCCAATTAACAGTCCACTGACAACCCTATATTCACGCATCAATTATATCAGCTACCTCTTCGAATGCGCAGCTACTTACCCCACCTCCCCAAATCATCGGTGAACGAAACTGTGGCAGCTAGAACCTTTATGCGGTAAGTACAAGGTTTTTAGAGCTGCTGCGGCTGTTGATGACAACAAACAGGTTCGTGGTCACAGCATACTTCCAGCTCCTGATCGCCCAACTATCCACATTTCGAATCTCTTGAGCGTACGAGATTACGGCGGCCAAAGGAAGCACTGTATGTACGATGTATGCACGTGGTCGATGGCGATTGGGATGCGCTTTTAAACACTACGTATAATGATTGGATGAATGCTTGCGAGCCACTCAGCATTCCCTGTAATTGCCCCTTATTGCGGATTTCCTCCGTATTGGGCGAGTAACAACGGTGATCCAAGCCTCTTCTGTTAAAGTATATGTTTACCCAATTGTCTTATTGTGCTGGGACTATTGTATCCATCTGGCATCCTGGTCGGGCTTGATATCTTTCTCGTTGGTAATCCTACATAAATGCTGGTAGGCTTTTTCCATAAAGGCGAAATGCCTGATGACACCCAGCCACCAGTTTATGCAAATGTGTTTAGATCGATGCACTGGAGTTTGTGGCTGTTTTACATAAAATTATCAACGATATCACTAACGCAGGCTGCCCTTCTACAGCGCGCCCTGCCTACAACGATCGTTCCTCTGTGGTGCGAGCTGTTAGTATGGTAAATTTTTGCTCCCATACAACTGTTGTCTTCTCGGCTCAAAATCCAGTCCGTGGTTTCGATGTCAATTAGTCATGTTTTCTAGGAAATTCCCCAAAATCTTTGTAAACTGCGCCATTTGGAAGATCGTTAAGGAAAATAAATAAATAAAAATCGTTCAGCTGTAACACCCTTTCGGTGCCTAGCTGCATGCCACCCGAAGGAAGCACCAAGGCTGGGATACTGCCTAGACAGGGAAAGTCGAGAGGCAGAGGTCGGATTCAAACCACGGACCTTCCGATCAGTAAATCTCGTTAGAGCATCCCGTGGGGCCAGCCGAAGGTGTTCTGGGGGAAACGAAGGGCTAGCCGTTGAGTTAGGCCCAGTCAGACTTGGTATCTTCTGAGGGAACAGCCCGTTCAGATAAAGTCAACAACCGAATGAAGAATGCTACACCTGATACTTTGTTAATTTACCGGTGGTTAGGAGGTTTCAAAATTTCGGTTGTGATTTTTCCTCAAGTGAAGCCAGTCTTTGCTAAAGAACCAAAAAGCCTTGTACATTTGTTTCTTTCATGTTTGTTGCGAATCGTGGGGAGTGCTGGATATAGTGCCACCAAACCTTCAGCTACGCTATTCATCACGCCTGGTCCCGGGTAACGAATTCTCAGGTGGAGGGTCCGTACGATTTGTGGAGTTTGAGGTTTTACCTACGCTTAATGATGACCTAGTTGGTTATCAGGTTGGAAAGCGGTCAATTAACATTGTGGTAAACGTCAGGTCATTATGGTCAGGTAGCTTAGGCGGGTTGGTGAAGTTACGTGTGTGCATCCGCTTGCGCTTGTGCCTTCCAACCACCACAGTCTCCGCTGAATCTGTGACACAAACAGGAACAACCGAGAAGGCCAGTGCAGTCTGGACGAACACGGACGTAAAGGTACTGAAGAAGGAAGTCCACTGTCTTGCACAGATTGTTGATGTGCGTGGCTAGCAATTCTAGTGGTCCTCGATTGATCCATCACCGTATTCTCTGATTCGCGGCCGCACCCGGGGCTTTAATAACACATGGTGATAGTTTTGTTAATCAGTCTAACGAGACTCACAGCTTCACTCACCATCCTACGTGGATTGCTTAGAAAAAGTTTAATTTGGGTGGACGTGACACACTACTCATAAGGTTGCTGAAAATTCTTCCACAACCCACGACCTGTTTCGCTCTTGTTGAGCGCAGTCATCGAGTTTCCATCAAACTTATATTCTACCTTTCACGGTACTAGTTGAGCAAGCTTAGATTTCGGGCGATTCCTATACAGATAATTGAAGGATTGAATCTCGGAAATGGTCGGAGTTTTGCCTTGTGGACTCTCGCAGAAACAAAACTTGTTGTAAGCAAGCTGTACGCTTAGTGAATCCAGTTGGTTCCAAACGGCTTCTCTCTATTCACTGAAAGGTTAATTGTACACAACATTCTGAAGACAATGACCTTTCATCTTCCAAAGTTTAAATCATTCATTAGATTACAGCGTGATCGACAGGTTTGTGTGGATGCTGTTCCGTTAAAAAATGCTAATAGACTGAGTTCAGTTCAGACGGGTTCATCACGCAAATGGAGCCGCGTTATAGATTCTCTCAAGATTATTCCTGCCGAACACGGGCGCCTGAATAACTAGAGCGGCAAATTTAACCTGGTGCGTTAATCGTGATCCGAGCAGGACAGAATTCACTTGGTTAAGGTATTCGCAAGTCAGCTTGTGTGCTACGATGGCTTGTCGTATCCGTCCGTTTCATCCATATAAGTGGCTGTTTCAGAGATGAACGAACTTCCGGATGTATTCAAGTGTCATCGATCTAAACAGCCTTCGTGCCCATATTTATTTCGTTTCTTGTGGTGTTGAATAGGCCATTGTACCTTGTACATATCTTTCATTTTATTAAAGTTGGAATTCAGTTGAGTGGGTGACAAACAAACAGAACCTCCGTCAGTAATCATGAGGCTGGCTATTTTCTCCGTTAGCAGATGGTTTCATCGAATACACCGACTGGACCAGAAAAGGTCACCGTTGAGTCCTGTGCCATAATCATAGGCAGGGAATTCTTCTGTGTACACCACCTAATCTCCTTTCTCGTTTTCCCGCAGATCAATAACGCCAAACTGCTCGCCTTGTCATCCTCGAAGCCCAGACGTGATGAGTCTGTCTACTCAGTTCTTCTAGATGGGATTGAAATTGCACGGGCCTATACCGGGTCGTCACCTGCAACAATATTTTTGGAGTAGGTTTTTTTCCTTTCCTGTTGTGAATCTTGATACATTCATTCCCATGCTCAAGGTCGTTTCCCTGGATTTTCATACTCGATAATCAGTAGGTAAATTATCCTTTCAATGGCTTGTTATCCACTGGCTGACAGTGATTGCGCGTCATCGAAAAAGTCAGTCATGATGTGGTTTCTCTTGATTAAACGTTATCGAACGCATCCAGATCTGCACACTCATTTATGAATGCCATCCAATGTCTTTCACTTGGAGATTTCAGTTCGCACCCTCTTGTTAAGGTTCTTTTGGACTAACACCAGGCTATCCCGAGTCGCTTTTCACGGGACGCACATAGAGCTGTGTTGAGGGATGTGAAGGCCTCGCTGACACTGAACTTTCGAAACAGGTGTGGATTTCAGCGAAATACACTCATTTACAAACAAATTTGGTTTTGTGGGAGACTCACCTGGAACCCAGCTGAATCTCTCGTTTATGATGCTTTCAAGGTGTAGATTTCACCCAGAGCATAATGTACATCTTTGAAATTACGACAGGACATACTTGCTCTGCACTACTCGTCTACTGAATCAAAATGATCCGGCTTTGGGGACGTTCAATATGGTGACTTCAATCCACAGAGGTCGGCGACCAGCTTCGAAAAATGTCAGTATCAGTTTTGTGGGTAGCCGTGTACATAGACATCGGACAGACTGACAACGTCGGCCCAAGTTTTTAAGTGACCTCTTGTAGTAACAACATTAACCTTGGTGCGATTTCGGTGCAAGTAACGCTCGAGTGACCGAATACTATGATCGCCTCGTAATTTAGTGTCTCCAGCTTAACCAACGAGAGGATGGGTTGATTTGGGCAAACCTCCATCTTTGAACCATTTTCTTTTCTGTGCTACAGTGCGATCTTCCTACACACACACACACACACACTGCAATCGGTCCACTCGGACTTAGCCAGCTACCAGAGCAAAAACAGCCGTTCAGCTTTTATGCCCTTTCGGTGCCTAGCTGACATGCCCTACACACTTTGGACCCCGTTCGCTGCGCGTACGGGACAAGATTATCGATCCATATCCGAAATACCTGTTTTGAGAATACTGAACCCGAGAAAACAGTTCGAACGGCTACATTACTGTTTTGCTTTTAAATGAATTCCTTCCTTCCCTCATAACAGCCCCGTTTTTCTTCCTTACAGTGATTTCCCCTTCGGTTTCAAGAAAGTCGAAGTTCTCTGCAAAGAGGAAAAACGAAGACGGCCAGGTGGGCACTGTGGATGTGATTTCATAAGGTTTCTTGTGTTATGGTATGATAACGGATTACGGTAGTCCAAGGTTCAACTAAGCTACACACGGGCGTGCTCTCCCTGTTTGTAATATTTTCTGGTGTGTGCTGATTCCCCCGAGTGCTCATTTCGTTCTACTTATCGGTCAGTCCAGACTATACATTTTTCCACACCGTGCACGAGGTTAGGCTGATTATCTTGAGACAAGGTAATTGAGATTCTCCATCTTACAGATGAATTCAGTCCCTAGTGGAATCTCTACAGAGTTTAGTGAGATGCGCACTGCTGATGATACCCAACAAAGTTTTCTCGGTCGTTTAGCGTAAATTGGTTTCGACTGCAGGAGATTTAAAGAGAGGTCCCTCTGCAGTTCGTCCTTTTCTACAGAGACCATCCTTCTACACAACTTTGATCAAAATCTTGCTACGGTGTCACTTTGGAAATAAGTTTACGTAGCAACATCTCGCTCCTCAAGCTGCAATGTTTCCCTCCAAAACTGAAGAACGAACACGGCTTCTAGAATTTACTGTACAGTTTAATTCCTGGAGAAACACCACGTCAAAGCACTGTTCATGTCGTTTACCCCGTCAGTCGACCTTTCACTATCGTGCCTACCAGCGGTCATTGCACTTTGAGCTCTGAATTTCAGACATAAATCCAATGCTTAAAACACCAGTCAAAGATTGATAACTCGTTTTGATAGCCTACTACCGGTTTTGCCCCGTCGGGTAGGAATAGGTCCTAAATTCCAACCAACCACCATAAGCGAAGGATTCGTTCAACACTCATACCACTCGGAAAAGCCAATGATTGATTTGTAGTCGGCGAAGAAGTTTTTGCTCGACGAGACAGTCACGAGTGAATCACCTGTGACTGCGTAAGCAGTGATGCTGTGCTCCTGTGTATAATACTTTACAGTTTACTCACACTCTGTATCCAACACTCTTGGTTGAATGGTAGTGTGTAGAGAATTACAGGTTTCAATCAAGCTGGCTAAGAGGGAGAATAATTCAAAAGATGGGTGAAACCTCCATATGAAAAGTTTTTGCTTGAGAAGCAGTCAACACGTGTGACCACGTGATGAAGGATGAATGACGCTGTGTCCTGTTTAAGTGCGATTTAATCGCACTGCGGATCGGTTTGTGGTAAAACTACTAGCCGGACGACCGCCGGTTCGAAACTTCCCAGAGTTTTGTGAGATCCGCACCGCTGATGATTCCCAATAAGGATGAAACAGCTGTCCACTGGTTCTCGGCCGTTCAACATAGACTGGATTCACTTGTATTACGGTATTTTCATTGAGAAGTCTTTCCAAAACTTAATTGTGAGCCTGAGATAGCTCAGTGGTTAGAGCGTGAGTTTGCTGACCGGAAGGTCCGTGGTTCAAATCCAACCCGGGCATCTTGACTGCTCCTGTCTAGGCTTGGGCAGCCTGGCAATATCCCAACCGTCATGCTTCCTTCGGGTGACATGGCAGCTGGACACTGAAAGGATGTACAGCAGAACGATTATTATTACTATTATTCATTGTTATCGTTACTACTATTAATAAAACCTGATTGTCTGCTCTCTCCACCCTGCTCGTGCGCCTCGTTCTTTTGATCGTATACGGCACTAGGGACCTCGTTCCAGAAGAAGCATGAGCATTTCATTCGATTCAACATGTGGTCGTCGAGACCACACTTTCCTGCTTGTGTACTTTTTCCCAGTTTCGGAACTTGCTACCTCTCATGCTTGTGAAAAAGCTCCTGTTTTTAGAAGTCTACGGCACGATTAAATTTACTGCGATTTTTTTCAATTTTGGGGCATATCCTTCGTTGGTTTTTTTGGAGAGTTTCTAAGTTATCACACCTGCAAGTAAAACTCATAATCTTTTTGACTTCAGCTTCACTCACTACTTATTGCTTGACTGGTGATGAATTCACAGTGCTATTCGAAATTTACTAGCTTTCGAGTGATTTGTCCGACTTTCCTTTTTCAATCTCCCCGCAGTCGCCATGGATATCGAACTGGCACAGTTCAACTCCGAATTGTCCACAAATTCCGAGCCTCGATTCACTGTCACCAGTACCACGGGAAATTGTGGTCATAGCCAGTTTCATGCGGACCAGAATGCGCGACGCATGTCCGGATCTGCTCGCGGTTCGGGTTCTTCTATCTGTGCCGTTAGGGAGCGATGTTCAAGTCAAGGAACTATTGTATACCGAGAGCTACACATTCTGCCTTTCCCCTATTACGAACGTTTTCGTGAGGTATATCCTCGGTCTAGCTTTTCACAGTTGACATGCTACTTCTGTCTGGATGATCTTGAGGCCAATGCTTTTTGTTGATACGTAACTTTTAACAGAACGAAAACGTTGACAAAAACTTAGTTCTTACCCGGTTGGAGCCTTTAATCAGACTTGTGAGTTCCCACAGTGGGGTTTACACTAATTCAGCTGTCCAACTGCAGTAAAAAAAAAGAATCTTCCACAGTTTATTCCTTCGAATTTGGCGGAAACAGTCAATTTTAATGGGGATTTCGTCCTGTAGGTGAAGGTGCTCGTGGCCGAATGGTTAAGTTTTCAAAGTTCGCGAGTTCGAGACTCCCTACTGGAGTTTCGTGGGATGATTATTCCCAATAAAACTGAAACAGCCATACAATGCTTCCCCAGTTACAGGAGAAAATTTCCATTAAATATTTCAAATTTCCAGAGGAGCAGAAGGTGTGACGTCAGTTTCAATGTAGGACAGATATTTATTGCTGGAAATGTCAGCAACCTGGTACTGGAATCAGTCGGGATTGCACCGAGAGCTCGAACATGAACATGAATAAATCAGAGTCGGGCGAGTAGGAAGAATCATTTGTTGTGATACGATTCCGATTATATATATATATNATATATATATATATATATATATATATATATAGGTGTACAATAATACAGTAATTCAGCAATGCGGAAGGTTGAATATCAATGAGGTAAGTCAGTCAGGTGGATCAATAGTCCGGTGGGTTTATGGGGCGCCATACATTGTTTTGGGTTCGTCCGTCATCAGTGGTTTATCACCTCAGTTTTTATCGTCTTTTGGTTGTGTGTCGTTTTGACCAGGTCGATATTAAACAGATTTCGCTGGGAAATTCTGTTATGGTAGTGGGAATGAACAGCATTTTTTGTACTGCGACAAAAACTGTCGCGCAGCTGGTCTAAATTAGCAAAAGAATTTTGGTTCAGCTGGACTTATCGGATTTTTCGGTGCCTTCAAAAATTTTCGCGCAAAGCCGTTTAAAAATGGCTTACGGGGGGGCTATTCTCGGGTAGTGTTATCCTATTAGATCTAACCCAACAACCCACTGATGACGCCTCCTCGAATGGTGACGATGCGTTTGCAAATCACTAGTTCTGAGTGAATGGATCAACTGGCCTCCATTACCCCGTGGTGCCGTTGCCTTAAAGTTATGTATCTGTACCGGATTCCTTTGCCATAGCAAATCGAGGTTGTTCAGTAGCTGCGCGCCTCCGGTATTCTGCGTGTTTGATCTTTTCTTATGATCGAATAGTCGAAACCATGGATCTTCATGCAGCCTGTATGAACCTTTTCAGCTGTCGACGGACGAATCAGGGCGAACTTACATCATATCTTCATACTTAATGAGCCATACTCAGTAACAGTTTGCTCTAGTCCTTATACCTGGTGTTTCAATCTCAAGCTCGACTATGTTTACATGTTGTATATATTCTAACTAGCCTTTTAACAGTGTCTTTCTTTGACGTTTCAAAAGGAATCTCTCAAATTAGAAGTTACTGAGCACTTTGTTTTTAGCTCAGTGGTTAGAGCGCGGATTTAGTGACCTGAAGGTCCATGGTTCGAACCCGACCTCTGCATCTCGACTTCCCCTGTCTGGGCTTGGGCTACCTTGCAGTATCCCAGCCCTCATGCTTCCTTCTGATGGCATGGCAGTTAGGCAACGAAGGGGTGCTATCGGTGAACGAATCTCAGCATCATTTGAGTGTATAAGACACATAACTGTAAAATCATGTGTATGGTGTCGGTAACACTGGCTTTTGATGTTCCGCATTGGTTTCTCACAAATTCGATTGTTTGTTTTCTAAGTGGTGAGAATTTCCCTTGTTACATTTGAGGGAGTAACTGCTATTGACTAAAGCAAAGGGGTTTGTGGTCAGGTTTTTGCTCCCCCCCCCCAAAAAAACGGTGTTTTCTCAGTTCATGATGTCAACCGAAACCACTTGCTCCATAGGGCTGGTCGCTATGGGGCGTCCTACGTTATTTGAACATGTCGCACATTTAAACAATCACGAGTAATTGACGGTCCTGCGAATTGTCTACGTACTCTGTCCACACTGTACCGTCGGTAATGATATTGAGGTTCCACTTCCTTCATTTGTTCTTTTACTGAGTTTAGTACTAGTTACCTTTATAAGTCCTGCTCACTCGGAACCTATTTGACCCAGGCTCTAAGAAGTCGCAATAGGCTGAGTTCGAGATGACTCAGTTACTTCCATTCGTTCATGGCAATCAACTGGTGCCCCTGAGTCTTTTGGGTCTACCGACTCATATCGATCCGACCAGAGTCCGCGCAGTAACAGACGACATTTTTGCCCTTACCGGGCTTAACCAGATTGATCGAGGATCGAACCTAGAGCAACGGATTCCTTATTGGTATACATCCAAGCGTTCCAAGTCCGTCAGGTAACTGGGTTTACAGGATAGTGTTCAAACCCGTAAAGTTCTCTGAGTACAAGTTACTCTATGTTTCCGTTTCCGGTTGCTTGAATCTTGCTTGTCTATTTTTTACAGGTACTCCGAAGTTCACTGGATACAGAACTCATTCCCCTATGTATTCACGTTTGGAAGAATCTCCCACACGATGCGAGCAAATTAAACTTTGTGACTTCACTTCTGCGCACCACAACAGAACTCAAGTGTCACTTGCAACTTTTGGTCAATCTTCTGAAGACTGACGTTATTCAGGAAAACCCATGTGAGTTTTCATTCATCGAATGATGATTCAATTAGTGCCGCATCCATATAGCATCTGAGTTGCGCTCACTTACTGGTTTGTGTCTCCACTCTTTCTCCCTAGGTCACTCCTTCCGAGGTAATACACTAGGCGCCCAGATTCTGGACCTTTACTGCAACCAAATCTGCTCGAAATGGCGTAATCAGTGCCTTCGGCGTGTTCGTGAGGAGGCACTTAATGGTCCACCAGCACCGCCTAGCCTCACAACAATGGCTTCCTTCACGGCTGGCGTGTGTCCGTCTTCTGTATGCGCAACAACAGTCACCACCAATCCGACCACAATAACAACGAACAGTGCTACCGTTCTGGGAAGAGCCTCGGCTAACGTGGCCACCACCTCCAACCTACGGACGACTGCCTATTCGTATCCTTGTGGTATAACTCCTCGACCTTGCTCGCTGTCAGCATCGGCCAGTACTGCGACCAGTACTAGTACAACCTCGGTCGAACCAGTCCAAACTGATCTACATACTTGTGTGGATAGTAAGTCCCCCCGTCATTTTGTGTACCTTCTGTGCCATTCTTTCGGCTACCTTTCATTCTCTGGGCTCTGAACTCGAGATACCTCAGTGGTTAACCCACGACCTTATTCACCAGAACGTCGAGGTTTCGAAATCGTTTTCCGGTATTTCCACCGCTCCTGTCTGGGCTTCGTCAACCTGGTGGTATCTCATCCCGCCTGCTTGTTTCCAGTGGTATAATAACCTGACAGGTGCCCTCGGTAGTTTGTACTGTGTGACAGACTGGCTCCGGCTCACGACCCTGTGTATCGCGTGAATGCCAGACTGGCGTATTCAAACGATTACGAATGAGATTACTTACAGTATCATCAGTACCCATGTGTACTAATCGCACTTTCATATTTACTTCATGTATAATTTGCTGATATTACAATTAATTATACGGCAGTAAACCGTCGGTGTTGAACACTGATGTCATGCTGTTGATGATGGTGATATTACAGTTGGGTTGAATGGTGATGGATCGTGAGACGTATTCAGATTCCTCGCAGGTTTCGATTTCCATGACACCTGTCACATTTAACTCAGTTGCCTCGTCCCGGGGAGACTACTTCAATAGACTGAACAGCAAGGATGTTTCCATTGGAGACGTTAACTGTTGGAAAACGAAGCCAGCTTGTAGAAAGAATGATAGTACGTAGTTAGAAACTAACGTTCATCCTCCCCGGATGCTTTCAACACAATCTTAATCAGTCAAGTACTCAGATCGATAACCTAGGAACTATCTGTCATTTGTACTTTGTTTGTGAATTTTGTTCCTCTCAGACTGTGATCGTGTTTGGATTTGTGTTCCACTTACCTAGATTCCCCAAACCCGTAAATGAAACGTTCATTATCTACAAGGCGCAGCTTTTCAGGAAAGTTGGTTAGCTGCATCCCACTATACAACCTACGGACGTTAAGCACATCAATCGAGAAAATGAAGACAAACTGTAAATTGCCCTACTCGCCTCCGAATTTGACTATCATAGTGACCTGTATCCTCTTTGGCTCCTCGAAAGCTCACCGCACCAAGCCGACAATGAGACATAGCACTAGCTCTGATCCTGCAATCTCGACGTCCACTGTTTTTAGTGGTTAAATATGTGTGCTTGCTTTTTCCTGTTGTTCGTAGAAAATCCTCGAACTAGCCCCCAGCAACAACAGCCGACCGTCGAACAGGAATGGCACTCCCGCCTCATCTCCATTGCCGTGGACGACTTGATCAGTCATGTGCACACGTTTCCTCTCCAGGTTCGATGGATCTACTCGGAATTACAGGTCTGTTCGAATTCTTGTTGGCTGCTATTTTCCGATGCATGTCCCTGATCAGTTGGCAACTGACGACACTTATTTCTGCGCATCTGGTTTGTTTTTTGCATATGAAGTTATTTATTTATTTATTATTACTAATTAATTACTTAACTAGTACAGTATTTGTGTCAGCTAGCTTGTTTGATAAACTCCATCGAGAAGTTCTCAGTAACTTTATGGTTAGCGTTCCATCCTTTGTTTGTACACCAAAGCGTTGTCATCATCATCGTCAAGCATCAATATCAAACAACCTGGTTTTCTTCAACTTAGACGTATGAAAGCAAATTATCGCAATAACAAAACAAGCAGCTTTATGATACTGTCACACGCCACCCGGAAACTTCTTTCAGAACGTGGACTTTCAGCCCCAAACGTTCGGTTCGTAGTAAGGACGGTCGAGTGTTCCATTTCTGCCAAAAAAATAGCCTCACGAGAAATCTGTCATGTCAAGTATGCTACTGAAATATTTTGAAGTAGTTTGTTTTGCATGGTGAAAACATTTTAAAGAAAAACTACTCTCGGCAAAATACACTCATTTGCAAACAAATTTGGTTATTCGAGAGACTCACCTGGAACCCAGCTGAACCTCTCGCTTGTGATGTTTCCAGGCAACGTTTTAAGTCACACTCTCCCAGGAAGCACAGTCTTTTGGTCACGGATAGCAAGCCTGGGACAGTGTCAAGGCAGAATAGGCCCAGTGCATTTTTAACTGGTGACCTCATGGTATGGGGTTTACGACATCGCTTTGAATTCTTTTTAAACGTATCGAGGAATCGGGAGGGTGAACCAGTGGAACATCCAACGCTTCAAGCACACAATATCGATCGGTAACTGGTCACTTACGGTACAGTCTGCTCTTTCGTCGCCATTTATGTGAACTGGTGAAAGTCATTCAATGCAGCTCGACCATTACATGAAAGTTGACTGCGTAGTATAATGTAGCCACCTCTGGCCTTCCTCATATTCCTGGATAAAGACCAGATAGTCTCCACGTCAGTCCTTTTATGGTAAGATTCTGATTGTCTCTTTTGTAATCTGTATTCTGTCATCTATCGGTCGTTCCGACCCAGTTTACCGCGCGGTATTTCGTCGCACAGTCTGTCTGTCCTTTTCATTTGAGAACATCTAAGGAACTACAATCGTTCGCAGATTACACCGGTGTCACGGTATTTGAGATATATTTTCTTGGCATACCCCAACAATCGTAAGGTTGCTGAAAACCCTTTTACAGCTCTTCTTGGGGCTCGTCAGGTAGACTAAGTCACCATGTTTTCGTCAGTCTAATGTTCTACTGCCTTTATCGATCTTCAGGGTAATGGTGCTTTCTGAGCTTGAACATCTGGTTACCTCGACTAGCTCCGCTGCCGAATTGAATTGGCGAACCTGTGAAGCCTATATGTTGCCTCTGCCTGAGTTTTATGCCTCCAGGTTTCATTTTGTGTGCACTCTGGCTGAAACGTTCCTTGACAGGCCTCAACGCCGGTCACTGAAGTAACCTGCCAGATTCACAACTTGTCAGAAAAGATTCACCTAGATGATTCGCTTTTGTTGTGCACCTGAAAGTCGCCTGGAGGTTCAAATCACTCACTTCATCTGACTCATTTATTGAAAGGCGCCCATGATCTTGCCAGGCAAGTGTACCAAACTGCTTGCATCACATTCTGCAACCATTCGTTTTGAAACAGGTCACCTTGTGCTTTCGATTGGGCTTTTCCATCTTGAGTTTCTCTTACACTAAGACGCGGATACAGCGGGAAGGGAAATTTGCCCGCATGTGAACAGATGATTTTCATCAAACTAGGACACGAGGCGAAACCGGATGCCTGCTTCGGTCGACTGCTTTACTGACTTGTTCTGATGGAGCTTGAGCATCCTATCTGTCATCTCAAACACTACCTTCTCCAACTTTAATGCGCATACCTGTGGCGAACATCCCTTGCGTTTTTTGACAAATGGGTAGTTGTCCGTGGTTTCTGTCTTTTGAAGAACTTTGGGGTGAGCTCTACACTTTGCTTCGTCTAATGTTTTGTTCGCCGCTCCTCTTCTACAGGCTCTCTATTCGGATCCGCACAGCAACTTGGTTGGCTGTAACCTGGTGTTCCTTCGAGGTATCTGTCCGTGTCTCTCATCTCCTCCGAACAGTGGACGAGGCTCCCTCTCCGGTTCCCTGAGTGGCGGCGTGTTCAACTCTTCCACAGGTGGCTGCTATTCCGCACTCAACATATCCAACGCTAACTTGTCCGAGTCAAACGGAGCAGTATTTCAAGATTGGGTTTATCGTGCTGGACAAGGAAGTACTATTCCACCGGCCACTGGAGACGTAAGTTCATCTACTCCAAATATCGTTTTCTTTACGTCCAGCTTTGCTGCACTTGGCCTTTTTACGCATAAACGGAGATTTGAGATACATCGTCGCTGAATGTTTTGTTCCGCTCCTTTCAACGCCAGATTACTGAATGTATCCCCCCTCTCTAGAAACTGCTTTATGGGACCAACCTTTCGTGGCCTTATTGTGTGAGACCAAGTGGTTTCTGTAGGTGGGCTTTTCTGAAGGGTGAAGACATATGTATTTCACTACGAGCGTTGGATGAGCTCGAGGCAGTTCACTGGTTAAGGCGCTAACTTACTGACTGGGAGTTCAGTAGTTTGAATCCATCTCGATTGCACCTATCTGGGCTCTGGCAACCTTGATAGTATTTCAGCCTTCGTGCTTCCTTCGGATGGCACGGCAGCTATGCACCGAAAGGGTGTCACAGTTGAACGTTGGATACATGTTACGGTTTGCTTGACTCAGTTCGTCATGATCATTTTAGCATTTAGTTGTTTGTCGTCCGTCATCACCTAGGGCTTGATCCTCCCGGCTTCTCACGCCTGGAGAGCGGTGGCGGTCAACTCAAATAGACTGCAATGTGAGTGGACTTTCTTAGTTCCTTGTTTGAGGTTAGACATTTTGGCTTCCTGGTCTTGATTCAACACATTGGTATCAAGAAGGATGGGCAGATGGTCCCCTTTCCGAAACGCCACGCATTTGTTGGTGTAAGTAGGCAGTCAGACGTGTTTGTGGTGGCGAGATGGTCACGCGACTGTTGCTGATTCACTATTAAACTGCAAAATAAGTAGATCCACTTAAACTTGCGTGCATATGGAACGAACATTCAGCCCAAGTACCTGGTCTAAATTATTGGTTAAAAACAATGAACATTGGCTGTTCACAGTCCGACTACACATGAAAGTAGGTCAAACATTTTTAAGGTTTATTTGGAATTGGATATTCCACTGAAGGCTTTCTGTAACCTTGTAACTCCAGGCACGTTCCATCAACATTCCAGTAAACTCTTCACGTTGAATTATGTTATTGGCCAAATAGTTGCATCATTCATGTCGTATTTGCCCCGCGCAATGCCTTCCTTCTCCCTCCCATTCCCAACCAGGCATTAGTGGTTGTGGCCAAAACTTTACTCGCCCTAGTCAGCCCAAACGTGGCAGCCAAGTCAAAAGCGGATAGTCTTCTCACACAGGACCAGTTCATGGCCTACCACACACGACTTATCAGAGAGTTCCGGACGCCAATCACGGTAAGCTATTACGACACAGTGGATCCAATCTGTCATTGCGTTACCCTCTTCTTTGCGTCGTATCGCCCTAACCATAACCGTTTGTAAATGAAATCGAACAATTCGTTGAGTCATAACTACTGTGTGACAGATGGCATTGGGGGAGTAGACTTGTCAGATATCCTGCGTTCCTGCAATGGTTGGTCACGCAGTGAGAAGAGAGCTTTTATTCTGATTACTGGAATTGCCTTGAAGGCTCATTGTGGTTTAGTCGGACCGTGGGGTTAAGGGTTAATCTGGTGACACTCGTCGCCTTGGCAGAATTTTTCTTTCTGCCTCGAAGTTAAAGGCAATTGTGACCAATCGATCTAACTGGACCATCTCCTATCAATTTTGCCGTACAGACCACGCGATCACAGCTGTGAAGTAATCAGTACCTTCAAATCTGCTTCAGAACATCGAAGTTTCATTTAATTAAGGCTATCCGCGTTGTAAGACTTTTCGATCATGCAGCTGCCAAACGCTGTAATTTCGGCCTGCTGACACGAATTTGACGATTTTCATAAGGTGTTTATCATCATGCTTTTCATTATTTGTTCGTTGGTGCTTCTTAGCTCGAGATAGCTCAGTAGTTAAGGCGCGAATTCACTGACCTGAAGGTCCATGGTTCGAACCCACTCACGGCATCTCGACTGCTTCTGTACAGGCTTAGGCAGCCTAGCAGTATCCCAGCCCTGGTGTTTCCTTCTAATGGCATGGTGGCTGAACGATTACTATTATTATATATTACATATATTGTACTATTATTATTCCAAACTTGCCCACTGCTGATGGATTGAATATTGCGGATACCGACTGTGGGTACTTCGAATGGCACTTTCCCTGCCAGTTGATACTTCACGTGTGCCCCTGCTAACTGTCGCATTTGACCGGACTTCTGTAAAGCATTAGGGAAAGACGGTTGCTCGAGTTTGCAGACCTTTCAGTGGACTATTGATTTCAATATCCTCTGCTTTCGAGCACTTGTTGAGTGCACTTTACTTTGGAAATTTGGCTTGTGTCAGATAGCGAATAGTTGGCGAGAACTCATTTTTTTGTATCAGTTCATGCCAAACTACACTTTCTTCCATATCGACATCGCACTGACGTGGTGTACCTTCGACACATGGGACACTTGTTTTCTTGTCAGTCGGTAGACGAAATCAATCAAGATGCTATGGGAGAAATTGAACGTTGAACTCATGGGAATGAGGTAGCTGTGGCAATAATAAGTTCGGTTGGGCACTCCATATAACTAGTATTTCAGGAAACGCGTCGGTTGTTTTATGGAGTCCGTTCACTTCATTGATTGAATACGGTCATTCAAAGATCATGTCTTTTCTTTCTCCATCCTAGGCTCCACTCTCAGCTGCCGAGATCAAGCAGTTGGAACAGTTGTGCGAACGGGAAGCCTATCGCGCCAGCTATTGGTCCCTCAGTCGCGAGCTGGCTCAACTGGCCAACTACTTTCTTGACGCTCTGGGAAACCCTCGTCCAGGTTCGGATACTGGCAATCATTCTACGGCCAGTGATCACAAATCTGGCGATTCATACACACCACCTCGCGCGCCTACCCTATTGGCTGTTCTGTATGACCTTGATGAACTGACACTACAGTACCTCAATTCTACCGACTTGGTTCCGCGGAACTGATCCAATCGATAACACACAACTCCCGTTTTCGCTAGCACCCTAATCTTGATTTTACTATCTCGCTGTCTCTGCTTTCACCTTGACACCCCTAAATGAATAAACAAGAATGAATAGAATTACTTTGCGATATTTTCTCTCATGTTTAATGTTATCTTTTTTAATTGAGACCTATGCTTATTTCTGATTGTTTATTCCCACCCGGTTTTTCCACGAAACCAGTTTATGCATCTAATGTCAAATCATTGTGGTTTGTCCACCGTTGCTTGAGAATGACTCGTCAAAAGGGGGGGGGTGGGGTTAATTACCAGAAATAATCATCCTCATGATCGATCAAAACACCGTGTACACATTGACGCCATTTGGTTTCTTCAAGTCATTTCTCGAATTCCCCTCTTTTTGTTCTGAGCTGCACTCTGCCCTTCCCCTCCTCCTCACACACACGCAAATGGAAACGATCTATTTGATTTGTTGGAGATTTGTGTACAGTGTTTTTGTCATTTTGCATGAATGTATTTGTTTTCTTATGCGCTAGACTCTTGTTTTTCAATCCCACGAGTTGGGAGAGCTTCATTGAGAGAGAGAGAGAGAGTTGTCTTCAGAGACCACATTTGCCCGATCACCAAATTTGTAATCATTTTGTTACGTACAATCCATGGGATCTTTCTGTGTTCTACCCGTGCTGTACGTGCTGTAGTTCGTTCACATGATGGAGTTTCGGTACAGTTGTCTCACTCTGAATAGGTCGTCTGAAGGGATGGGTTTAAAGTGGCACTTCCCGTCAGGGAACTCATGTAGGTGAGACAGAAGGATTCAAAATGGTTATGCAATACGTTGTGGTACTACTCTGCGTCATTTACAGACTGTGAAGCGACGGAAACATGTTGCGTTGTGTTCTTGAGGAACTAGAAGGATTCTGAAAATGCAGTGCTAACCCGAGATTGTTCCCTCTCCCGGAAAAAGGACCTCTATCCTGAGGAGACTACACTGTCCCGGTCCCACGACTTACATCATTGATGAAAAAATATCAACCGGTCTCAAAAAGGACTGGAAAGTTTGGCCTCATTGACTCCCCAACAGAAATCAGGAGAGGCTTGCACATCAGCTTTGATGGGTTAAGATATTAGAACGCCAAGTTGAGTTCAGTTGGTTACCTGCAGTGAATATTTCTGATCTTGCCTAGTGAGCTTGACTCCTCGTGCAAAGCGTTGGTCCTATGGCTCGTGTGTAATACAGTAAGTCATGCGGTGTAGTATGGGACCAGAGCTCGATTGTGGTTGGGCTAGTTTTTTGGTTGGTGCTCACTGCTGTGAACTCATTCGCCCGATAAATGCTCAGTTGTGTGGCTGGCTAATTGGCCTAGGTCCTTAGGTGAGAAACAAGATGCTCCTGACCTTCAAGGTTGAAATTATTATGTTGAGGTCGATCGAAGTGACTTCATGGAGCACTGCTCATCTAGTATTGACCACAGTACTGTTGAAGTAAACTGAGGACACAGGAATTTTCACATGCGGTTTCCTGAATGTATATTCACCGTATATGTGCGTCACATTTCGAGCACACTTGAATCGTACTCGTGTGTTCGTGTGTCTCGCAGAGCTGTTTTCTCAAAGCCCTGTCCTAAGTGGAGGCGACCGAGAGGTGGACAGTGTATGACCTGGAAACGAAGCATGAAAACGCTAACAGATAACTTAAGTAGGGTCGATAATTGCCACTCTCGCAGTCCGTAGCGCTCGTGCATCAAAGCTATCACCTCTAATGCATAGCTACCCAGTTTCCGAACTAACTGAAAATGTCATCGCCCCCAATCCCTGGCTGTATCTGCCACGCTCTCCCAGTTTCCGTTGATCGAAACTGTAGCAGGTGGGACCAATGTACCCTTGGTACAAGGTATCAGGGATTCAGTTTCGTTCCATCCAGTTTGGGAGCCCCACTGTACCCTTCACTGGCGTACGTGACTATAAGATGAAAGCTGGCCTGTCTGGGTTTGAACTACTCCCAACTGGAGATGGTAACAGTGAACAAATAAGGTCATATTAATGTGTCTAAACGTAACACACTATTCATGAGGTTGTTTAGAACTCTTCGACAGCCATATTAGTTTATCAGGGAGTCTACTCTGCCCCAGATGTTCTTTACAAATAAGGGGACGACCACTCAGACGAGTCCAATAATAACGAAACAGCAAACGATAGACAATGAAAAGCTGCGCAATGGTTAATTCAAATAATGAGATTTCTCAAAGTATAATAATTAAAATAATAATAATCGGTCAGCTGTAACACTTTCGGTGCCTAGCTTCCAGGCCACCCGAAAGAAACACTAGGGCTGAGATAGTGTCAAGCGTAGAGTTAGTAGTTCGCATGTTCAACAGAACGCTCGAGAAACTACTAGAAATGGATGCTAGTCGATGTCAATGGCGTTGTCAGTTTCTATCCAGATTGCCTGAATGAATGTCTGGAGGTGTAGGCCTCCCGAAATAACTGTGGTAAGGCGACAATGATTCACTTCACCCTTCACGTTCACTCTTCACAATAGGGCTTTTAAATCATGGTTTAACGGCCATGTCATGCTGTCCATGATGATGATGATGAATCTTTTCGGTAGTCATATTAAAAAAGTGACAGATATGAGCGCCGTGCGACCGCAAAGACTGATTAGCTGACCAGTCAAGTACAAGTACCTGTAAGAATCGCTGCTGAACGTATTTTCAGCCTCTAAATATATGAATGAGCGTTTCTCTGTTTTGGCCTGTACAAACATTAGCTTACGAAGAATGACGCCAAACCAAAGTTTCATTGCCCTCTTCTAGGTAGTCTTTGATTTCCAAGGACTGCATCTGTGATGAGGTTAGATACTGGACAACGGATTCATTCTTTTACACCAAAAATCGACACCTCTGCATAAACACAATGTTGCGCAACACACGTGTAGTTGACCAATTTACTCGGCCAAAGAACGAATCCCCTGGATAAAAATGACCTGCGTCACGGAATGTTCCAGGCGGGGTGGCAAAACCCATCAGACTAGGGATTAGACTGGATTGGATGCATTCTTGTGTTTAGAGTAGCACTCAAGTGGAAATATGATATTTTCTTTACAACCATCTGAAACTAGTCGCTTGCGCTGTTCAACCCCTCTTCGCCCCTCCCCCCAACGAAAAACAAAGCAAAACAAAGCACGTTTTGCTCACTTATTTCTTATTTCTATACGTGAAGTGTATGAGGGACGAAAATTCAGAAATATGTGGTTGGTCGGGTGAGTGGAACTAATATACCTGTAATCACCCTCCGAACAACGACTAGCCGCACAACAAAGAAAGAACTTCCCCACTAGGAACCCTCAAAACCTAAAGCTGGTTTAGGTGGTCGTGGAGAAAGTAAATCCTTTCGTGTATAATCGGAATTGCAAGAGAGTCTGGTTAGGTTTTTTCTTCACGGTAAGGTAATATTAACTGAGTTGGGTGACAAACGTCGTGCGAATCTCGGTTAACTTCCAGGAAACTCGCCTTCTGCCCTTTGATTTACTTTGGTCGTACGGACAGGAAAAACAACCATACAGTTACATGCCTCTGCAGGGACTACCAAATTCGGGTATTCCTCTTTGAGAGGGTTGTACTCAGCAAAAGAATGTTTACGGTATTTTCTGGAGTCGGGCAGGTAGATCGATACTTGTTTATCGCTACAACACTTGCATAAATTTAGTCCACTCTGCTTTCGACTTTCAAACCCCTAAGTACTTGATGCCAAATCTATTAAAATTAAGAAAACAGCTGTTTTTCAACAATGGGTCATTCATGCTACTTCGGTGTAGATGCTGACTTCACAGACCTGATTGCTTCGTAAAGCACTTGAAGGTTGGTCAACTACAGCTGCAAGCAAACAAGTGGATATGTTTAAACAGTAGGCATGTCTCTCGCAGACAACCCTGATTGCGATACGAAATGCGTTTGTTTCGTCTAGTGTTTCGGTTTTGGAGACTGATATTTGAAGCAACTTCATCACGCAGTGTGGGCTTCTCCAGGTCCGTCAGATAATTTTTACGTTTTTTTTATAAAATGAGTTCCCTACTTCTGGTAGCATCGGCTACGAAAGTTCCGTCCCAATCGGGATTTCATCCTGTGAATGAGATCAATCTATTCCAAAAACCTGACAGGCACTGTACAGCTGTTCTATTCTTATTGGACATGATCAGCAGTGCACTTCTTACGAATCTCCTGGGAAGTTCGAACTTGCACCCTCCTGGCTAGTAGTTGAAGACTAAACCGGTTGGCCACGAGCGGCTGAACAGCAGTATGATTAACTCGCACTTACACAGGATATAGCGCCGCTCATCCTTCAGTCACGGGATTTACTTCATGTGATCATGTGTTAATTGGCTTCTCGGATGGAAGGGGCATTATCCTTCATCTGACCTACTTGCAGTCTGCTCCTAGCATGAAGAGTTTTGCAAATCGCAATCAAGATGGGTGGCACCCGGTTCTGTCCATGTGCGTGTTAGTCACAGCCGCGCGTGATCGTCTTCAAGGACTAGCCTGCGTTTTGCGAGTTTGAGTTACCCTGGAGATTTGAGATTCGCACTGCTGATAATTTCCAATAAGGATGCAACAGCTGTACAGTGAGTTTCACTTACGGAACACACTCTCAGTCGCAACACCCAAAACTCCTGCAACCAACACAATTTCTGTTGTATTTTATCATTTAAATGGAACATTGCTGTAAATTCCTGTCCTGGAAATCCACATTTGGGAGCATAAAACTTTACTTTACTTCAATTGTCTTGAATTGATGGAAACTGACGTGACTGCAGAGGATCCACGCATGACCAAATTCCAGAATCATGCGTCTGTTTCACGGCCAAGGTCACAACATAGTTCTGTATCCAACACCAGCCGTACTTAAGGATCCTGGCCACGACAGCAAACTCATGATACTTCGAGCGTACGTTGACCCCAAAAGCGATTGCCACAACGTAATCAGTCGCGTTCTGCTTTCTAAAACTTACGCCAATAACCATAGGGTATTTCGGTGATATCAACGTCCGGCTCATTGTCCGCCTCGCACAATGACTGCATCAATTCCATCAGACGGATTTGTGGCGAATGAAGTGTGCAGTTCAGATTCGTAGGCATGACGGAGACCGAACAACCACCGTAGCACTTCCGGTAGAGTACCAATCCCGCAAGCATCAGCCCACCTGTTCTAACCCGTTCTCTGCGCTTCAAACTCAGCATTACTGGATTGCTTTTGACGTGTTATCAACTCTTCTGTAGAACGATTTGTGAGTTTTGTTACTTCTCACGTGATACGGTGAATTGTTTGCGGTCAGGTTTGTTTATAGTTGTTTCCTTTAGGGTGGCATATTTCGTGTTTACTGTTTTTCTATCATATCAAACATTGATTAGTTTCTGCTTGGGTGACCTCACTTACAAGTGCTCCATTGAACAAGGAGCGTCAAACTGACAGTTCCTCAAAGAGTTTTCGCTTTGTTGACCTGCTCTCACGGTACGGGAAGTATCCACCCCGAAGCATTGACAGCCCTAACAAAGCCGTGCAGTTGCGTACTCACCTGTTGTTGTTTTGCCGGTGAATGGTAAGAAATTCAGGCCAGAAAAGTGGCACCAAATGTGGCAAGCAATTAGTCCATCATTTTTTAGGATCGAGAAGTAAGAAGCACTCGTACTGTAAAAAAAAACACGGAGAACCGAAAACGTTTATTGTTACGGGTATGTATTAACTGACTAGCAGATTGACTGACTGGTTGGTTGACTGGTTGCTTGGTTGTTTGTTTGATTGACTGATTGATCTCATAGAGAGTAGCATCGCACTTTTCGTCTGCCCTCTACTGTTTGGCTAAGCATTTCCCTCCAGAATGTGGCGAATGTTGAGTTCTGTCAGCACCCTACACGGAGAAGTGGGCCAGGAAATAGCTTGCCAAAATGTTTACTTGCGCAAAATTCGTTGCTTATTCCACTTTCCTGAAGACACAGATGTGTTCTACAGCAGACCAAAAGGAACGGGACTTCCCTTGTTTGTCCTGAGTTGCCTCAAACGAACGATTTGCCGCTTACACCAAGAGATAGGCACGGTCGCGAACATCAAGAACTAACACTTGGCCGTCAGATGCATTGGGCCTTTCGTGCCCAGGTGTGACTATCGATTAGATAAATTGAGTAGCCTATATTTGCCTTCACGCAAAACGCTCCTTGAGGAGTTTTGTGTAAATCAAACGAGAATCAATCATAAAATCACTGATGGTTGCCTTGAGTGATAAGCTTTGAACGCTGAATGTTGTAAGTTGAAATCGAACGAAGGGGGGTAGAAAAAAATTAGGTGGCGTTTCGGACATCCCGCTCAGTGTGCAGTTGCGATTTTCTCAGCTACGACAACAACCTGACGAACTGTTTGTAGGCCGCATCGCTTCCACTTTAAGCCAACGCAGCACTCCTCAGAAGAAAATCCAGGCTACATTCTTCACAGGAGAGCGGAAAACCGAAATCCCAATCAGCATCTCCAGAAAAACAACCTGGAAAACTTGACGTGACCTGGAATGTTCCATTATAATAACTTGAGAATTAAAATCGGAGAACAATTCACGTGTAAATTTGGTGGAAAACCTGTTTTTTTTCTCAATGCGTGCGTATGCATTTTGGAGTGTGTCCATTGAACCGAATGCCTCTCGTCCAGGTATGTGCACCATAAACATCCGCACCGCGAATATAAAGGCATTTGTTGATCTGAAGATGCTCAAGGTCAACTCATTCATTGGGACCAGTGAAATCTTGTCTCCCAGCTTTTCATTATCCTCTCTGGGTAGTTCCTTTGGAATATTTTCCGTGGAAATACCCTCAGTGTGGATGGGTTCACCAGGATGACTCTGGCCGCAATAATTTAAAATGCTGTTGCGGCAACGTCTGATGAGGGTAAAATCTTACTCAGCCTTTAGCACCTAGCACCGAGCTATGTAAATTTCTAGTCTGAGTGAAACTTTCCTCCGGATTCTTTCGACCAATTCATTCAAACACGATATACGTACAATCAACGCCAATCAATATTCCGCACAACTGTTCCATCGTATTATATTCTTCACTAAACGAGAAAACAGGTTTTCCGGACGAAAAAGTTGCGCAAAATCGGTAATTACCTACCGTGCAGCAGGTGGAACTCATGTTGATACGGGAAGCGAGAATATGCACTCCGGTCAAATGTTGGTTTCTTAAACACACATAATAAGCTTGTACAAATCAAACAAACTCATTTATAAAAGGATTTTCGGTCGGGGATTAGTAAATGTGACAAGCCCGGTTTTACGACTGAGCTGAAACCCTCTTTCACCTGTGGTGTTTGCAGAAGAGTTTGATCAAATTGCAACTCCCATTAGTGAGATATTGGGTGCGAACCACCATAGTCACGGAAAACATTGCTCTAAGCGAATGACACTCGGGAGCCTTCAACATTTTGAAGCATTTGCATCCGCAAATCTGCTGCTTTTAAGTAGTTTTGCTTTGAAGACATATAATCAGGATATTGCCTACGAAATAATGGCTGTATGATTCAGTGACCCTAGTTTTGGAAGTCAGCTTGCTAAATCATTTGAGCTTAAATTGATTTAAAATCGATCACTTCACTTTTAGAAGTTTCTACAAATACCCACAACATTTTCGTAGACCTGGATCGATTTGAAAATGCTTTTCTCGAGGCACATGAACGAAGTACAAGCCCACAACTTGCATCTGGCTGCTCGTCATACCAAATAACCAATCTCATAATATGAATAAGCAAACGTACAACCACGAAGCCGCTCCAGACGAAGCCTATCCCAGTACAAAAGCAGTAGGGATTTTGGAACGGTTACGCATGCGTGAACCAATGATCACTAGAGAGCAGTCGATTCCAAGCAATTGAAAACGCTTTTCATTAACCGTAGGCGACTTGAAGGATTGCTGAGCACATGATAGCTTACAAACGTTTTGGCAAGTCGAACCACGTGAGAAGTGTGGTTGTTGCCCACCCGTCATTACCGGTCAGTGGGTTAATCCTGGCGAGTGGTTCAGTACGAGGTATTGAATACCATTAAACCATTCCAGTGCCGTCTGATGAAGCGAAACTCACTGCAGCTGAGGCATATGCGATTTGACTAAGGCAAACGACTATTGTTCCCGTAAATGTGTTGACCCCTTCATGGCCTATCAGTCCTCCATGTCAAAGTAATGCATAAGCGGCCCATCAATTTGTAGAAAGTTTCTATTGACTGACGTTACTAACCAGTTGTATGACGTCATGGTCTCCCTTTAAACCCGTGTACCCCTCCCCCCCAAGAAATCGTACAATCGCATGGTATGTGCCGTGCCAGTTATTTTGTACTATGGAGTTTTCTGAAAGCAAAAACAATGCGATGTCGCTTGCCAGATCAGCAAGGGTGTACACAGAATGGTAGCCATTCAAGTTGTGTTAAATTTAGGAATTTCACATTGGCTTGTCCTGTTGCTTAAGAGGCATTTTTCCCCAAGGTGAATCTGAGGAGAAATCAATTATTTGATGACAGTCAGGGAGAACCATAGCGTAGGAGACACATCCCTGGAGAAAAAACGCATATGACATACAAGCCTCTATACAGGTTCAATCTTCCGGTGGAATTTTTGGGCTATTTCATCATGTTTCGTTCTATAGGAGAGCACAATTTTGAGTACTTCCAGTTCTACACCAAAGATTTCCATGTTTTGGAAGCCGTTACAGCTCTGTGTACGATCACATAGTCAGTAAATAAAACCGAACAATGACAGACGAACAAGTTGACCTTCAAAATGAATCCGCTGTATGTTGTTTGTAGCATGCTCCAGCGTACGAGTATATTTCCCGGTCTCACAATTTGGCATTGCAAGCGCTGCGGTTAACTGAAAACGTTCGCGTTCCACAGATGAGGAAGTGACTCACGCTTTCCGCTTTGTGAGCAAGATTTACCAGCTGGACACTCAAAATAACTTGGGAACTTTAGCGTTTGCAAGTGAGCTAAACCATGGGCTATTCAACTTTTCTTGGAAGCAGTCTCTCACTGCTACGGTTGATTTTCATTGACATTTATGGGCGCAAACAGGGCGCTACGTCAGGTCCAATTAGGAATTGGGTTGGAAAACAAGCATTTTATGGTATGCATTTGCGTAAAAGGCAGACAGTTTGGACGTTATCAGACCCTCATTAAGAAAAGACAATCAGTCTGATACTGCAAGGCAAGTTGAAGACTGTTCACCCTGCCAGGAGGTCATACTGTTGTGGGAAATATCCTATGGAACAGTATAAACGAACATACAAGAAAACCCAAACTAGCAATGCAAAAGCTCCTAGTAAGGAGCTGAAAAATCGTTTATCGATTTGAAAACGATAGGCATTTATATTGTTTTCTGCTCAATTGATTCGTGCATTTAAGAATATGCGGGTTCTAATCGGAACAACCTAGCTGGTGGTGTAACGTTCAGCGTTGGCACATAAATCGATGTCATAATGGTGCGTATCTGGACTCTGCATTTTAGCGCATGGGTTATTAAACTATTTTCAAAAAGGCAGATTGTTGCGCACACAACTATGAGCTTCCTTACCTTGATGTCTTTAAATTGTGTCCTGGGATTGAGACGAAATGTCATGCGAACATTTGGGTTTCTAAGATGGGCACCCAGCATGATGTTTTTTTCTAACGAGAGATCCATCCACGTAGACACAGACATTTTTTGTAATCGATGCGTGTCAAGATCGACTGGTGGCCAGGCAACGCGCTGCATTCAGGTATTCATCGCCGAATTCGTGTAATTCTTTGCAAAGATTCTGCTGTATGCTAAACTAACTCTGGTTTTGAGCCGAAACTGTTCTTAGCTTGCCACTATCGCTTCAGTATTCTGGACGTGTGCATACGTTAGCATACTTCTATAAAATTGATAAGGTGTCTTGGCAAACCTTTACACATTTTCTGCGGGGCCAATAAAGATTACATCGGTATATTATCGGCACCATATTTGTCAGGCAAATCTCGTTTTCCAGAGACTCCTGTCCTGAGAATTTTGAGCTTCACCAAACCATGTAGCAGTAGGCGTGTTAGTATAGCGCTGGTCATGTGACAGAACGTCCACATTTCAAGAGAATACAATGGCTTCTCTTCGGCTTCTCGTCGCCCAATCAGAATCCAGAATCACATTATGATGTGCACCGAAACCGTTATGAACACGCAGAATGATAAAATGGGTTCCACACTACTCGGTTGTGGAGAAAAAGTTAACCCCACACTTTGGTTTTGATCTGGGACATCTAGCTTCGTGAGAAATATGCGAGTCTCATCTGATCAATATAGATGACACAGAGCATCCCATGTGCATTTCGTTTTTAGTTTTGTGAACGAAAGTATGTCATTATATGGAATCAACTACGGCAAATATAGTGATAACTTAGATTTGGAGGCCTCATGGTTAACATTCAACGCCCCCGGCCACTGTAACTGACATTCGATTCCTGGGATATGGCACCTAGGTATACTGCAAATTACCGGGAATTTTGCAGGTGGATAGAACCTTACACATGCGTTCCGTACTTTTGCAATCGTTAGGATACTGTATGAT
>SJOL01007067.1:120188-131289 GCA_004794785.1 Opisthorchis felineus
ATATATATGTATATATATGGCGAGATGGCTTAGTGGTTAGAGCGCGAATTTACTGTCCGTAAGGTCCGTGGTTCAAACCCGACCTCTGCCTCTCGATTTCCCCTGTCTAGGCTTGGGTAATCTGTCACTGTCCCATCCCTCGTGCTTCCTTCAGGTGGCATGGTAGCTAGGCACCAAAAGGGGGTTACAGCTGGACGATTGTCACTTCCGTTACCGGAAAGCAGTACAACATACTAGAACCAGGAAAGGTTATTGAATAAGGTAGCCCAGTCGTTCGATGAAAAGGTGCTGAGCCCCAAGAAGGGTGAAACCGGTCGTGGGCTGTCCAACCATGTGAGTAAGTTCCTTTAAGAGTACATTGTTTGTCGATCTTGCTTGGCAGATAATTCACAAACCTACCGCCCCATTCGAGAACATAGCATCATCTTTACATCCTTATAGAATACATGTATAGAGTTCTGACAGGAAAAACGGCCATTTACAATGCAGGCGGCAGTCTCATCTTATCCTTTGTGTTCAGTTTGTAGATACTGATATTCCCCATCTATTTACATCCCGAGGAGAGAAATGAACTTTTGGGAGGCCATCGCTCACTGGAAGGTCGTTTTAAACTCGGAACTTACGTTGGATTTTTCTTGGAGATAAATACACAGTAACACCAGCTGCATTTGCTAAACTACTGCAAACGGCCAAATTCTCGCAGATAATAAATTCTAAAATTAAGCTAATTATTGGACTGCAGCAAACTGGTAGACGTTTGTGGGCTGAAGCAGTCATAGGGGCAGAAACTGGTAAAAACTATATATATATATATCGAAGGAAGAGTCCGACCGGATCATATACGTTTAAAATGTGAGACGGACGTCTCTCTCTTTAACAGAAAGCTGAATTATTGTACCCGAACCAGGAGCGATTATTGATTATCTAAGTGATTTAATGGGACATTGTATAGATTTCATTACAATGATTACAAAGAATATTGAAATGGTAATTTGAACATTCAAGTTAAGCAACCTAAAAGTACACTGTTTGTCGATCTGGCCTGGCAGATTAGTCACAAACCTAAAGCCGCATTCGAGAAGACATCATCGTCTTTGCGTCTTCATAGAATGCAAGCACATAGTTCTGACCGGAAAAACGGCCAGGTTGCAATGCAGATGGTAGTCACGAAGGACTCTTACTAGAACTGCATGAATTCTTCATTACTGGCCCTGGTGCTCACACTGCTGAGACTTCAGCCATAATCGAACAAGTTTAAAATACGCGAGAAGATCCAGCCAGACAAGATACCAGTGTAATGGCGGATACTACTGATGAGGCACGCAAGTAGTCTGTGGTTTTCTCGTAACTCCGCCTCATGTCTAATGGAAGGTGGGGTTTATTACGAAACCTATGGAACTGCTTTGTGGCGTTGGTTTACAATTGCAGAAGAGTCAATGAATATCCACGAAAGTTCAAGAAGACGAGTGAGGATGTTCAGTTTTTTAAAATATGGTGCATATGATAGGCTTACTTGCCCGCCCAATAGTTTGTAACTGTTTAGTTGGTGTTTGCTAATAAATGACTCCGCAACGAACAGCTTTCCTCTTTTCACCAGTATAGGACTCAGAACCTGCCAGCCCTATTGTCCAAGGCTGACGGCAAACACTGCTCTCGCCAAACTGATACTAGACTAACTGAGAAGCTAAGCATCCTATTCAACCCAGACCCTTTGTAACAAAGCCAAGATTCCTATCTTAAGTGAGTACAAAGACCACGGTCAACTTCTGGTGTCAGGCGTGCTTACGGTCTCAACGTCATAATATCTACAGGAGCGCTGCGGCGCAGTGCTTCATTCTTTATTCCCGACCGAGATTCCATCCTGTAAGTGGCACCAATCTATGACGAAACGCCGGGAGGTAATACACATCTGTCTCACTCTTATGATTGTACGTAGTGCGCAACTCAGAAATCCCCAAACGGATTCCAACCCGCGGTCTTACATATGACACTTGAGTACATCTAGTTAGGATGTAGTGACACCCAGCCTTTCATTTCATGTGGTCCGGTGTTGAGCGGCTCTGAACCAAGGACGTCTCAGGTGGAAGGCCCAGTGTTTATAGCAAGGTACCTCTGCAAATGCAGCACGAACACCTACGGGAAAGGTGCGTATCCTATTCTGGAAACTAAATGGAGCGCACAACCTCTTAGGCCATATGAACTGATAAACAGTTAGCTAGTGTTCTGGAGCCAACACAATTTAGATCTGTCATTGCATCCCTGCTTCACTTTCCGTGGCTCGATATTGTGATTTCGAGCTATTTGTTAAACTGTTTGTACAGGTGATATATGGGGCTGAAATATTTGACTGAAATCAACCCCGTTCTCATTTTTGTAACTGATGCGCCGCCAAATCCGTCGCGACTGTCCAAAACCATCATTGTATAAAAAGCATTTGGTAAACGCAATTTTATAATGTGTTCATCATCACGCTTACATTGGAAATGCGTGCTCTGCGAACACAAACAGCGTATGTGTCCAGCCTATGTCCCAACATCCGGATACATGAGGCTGGCGCCGAACCAACCGAATAAAAACAAAGAATCAACGTTTTCTGTTATCAGTTTTTTTTTGAAAATTCACCCTACAACACTGATATTCCAACGAATATTTGTTATGTTGAACATTTGTGGCAAAATAGATTTCGATGGTTTTTTACTGAGTATTAACTACTATCATTTCAATTCCAGCAACTGCTTGTCCGCAAAATTCTACGAGCTAAGAAACTGGTGGGTCCTACGTAACGGAAACTGAACTGCCTTACAGAATCCTTCACGTTCAGATGGCTTCCACCTGCATGTAATTATTGGTGATCGCGGGCCAGAAGTGGGTACTCACCCGATTTTTTAATCATAGTGTGAGATTTTGTAATTTGTACTTGAGATTTCATCCTGTCAGTGGAGCATTCTATGCTGAAAAGTCGAGAAGTACTGTACAGCTGTTCCGTCTTTTTTTCGGATTCATAGTCGCGCCCATATTACGAAACTCAGATCTTTCCGAACTCACAACCTTCTGGCCTCAACCAACTACAAAGCAGCTGAACATCCGATTCTATCCCGCCTTATATGGTCACGAAATTCTCTATGGTTGATTTCATGAGGCGGTAATTTTGCCTACAGAAATTACGAAATTCAATGTACCTCTTCAAAAAATTGATTGTGTTTTTCGTTTTCTCCCGGCTGACCAGTTCAGAAGCCCTGATCAAGAATGTGGCAAACAGATCATTGTTTGAGGACGCTTCAGTCCAGGGGCACAAACAGTTTCGGATGTCAACCGGAATCGAGTCTTTCGGCGGCCAGACATGATCAGCGATAGTCAATTTTGACAGTGTGCGAGGATCTGGCACAATGCGAAAGGGGAAACTGGATGGCTAAAACCTCGAAAATAGCAGCGGAGACTGGAATCAAAAGTGGGCCGTTAGTGTTGATAGGCAAATGAACAAATGCTGGCTCGATAGCCGTTTGGGAGCTGCCAAGGGCATCACGGCACTGTTGCGTACTGGAATTCAATTGCTGGAGAACGTAGGCAGCAGATAAACGAATGAGTGTGCACCATAATCCTTGACCTACGCGATCCCGATACAGGCACATTCGAACCACAGACCTAACGAAAGCGCCAGTGTTCATTGCTACCTGTTTAGAACCTTCGTCCATACGTAAACCGACTTGCCGTTTGACTAGCCCAAGTAAACTGCTGATTTGGCTATCAGTCCTCTCGTCCCAGATCACGGTCACACGGTCATATTCGTTGGCGCTGTTTCACTTATGTCGATCCACTACTCAAATCACAGCAGTATGGCTGGACAGTAGTATTTCTCGAGGATACCAACTGTCATATAAAGAGAACTGGTGGCTTCTGTTGTTTCAGGATGTGCATCGCATTCCAATCGGAACGCCCCAAATCGTTCTTTCGAATGTCTAATTTTCTGCACCTTGTCTCTAGTGTGACGTGCACAAACTCGTGCATATGAGTTAAAAACATGTCATTAACACCGGTGCAAAATCAATCCGTCTAAGTCCAAGGAGTTCAAAGTTGACCTCAAGCATGGGTAGGAACTATTCCGTGAAAGAATACCGCACCCAGAAGACATGTCCCTTGTTACTTAAAAGATGTAGTTGTGAGAACTTTACACAGAACAGGTTCCACAGCCGGCTTCATTTGGCCTTTAGCTCATCGGTGGCAGTTAAGATGTATGATGGAAAATTGGTGCCATGCTCTGGTCATCTTCGTTGGATTGTATACGAGCAACTGTTTGTTCATCTTGGTCTTGGGAAACTGCTCTGTTGATGGTCCACAGGACTCGAAAACCTTTCCTATGCGCGATAGGTATGACTGGACCGCACTATACCTGCTAACGGTATCAAGATGGTGGATTGCACCTTTGGAAGCATGACATATGCTCACCCGGCGGTCTAAATCAGAAATACCTTCAATAAATACATATATCACACAGTTGTATGAGAACGCAATGAAGTCATGTGACAACCGAGGATTGGTTACCAGCATCGTGTTGTAAGGCTGTTAAACTTGATGGCTTCTGATGGTAGCGTCACACCTTAGAAATGTGATATTTGGTGTCGTTAACAACGTTCTTCCACAGAGTGACAACCGACTGAAAATTCAGCCACATTTAACCAAAATCGATCTCCTTGCAAGGATGTATTTCAAGCGAGTTCATGCAGAGAACAGACGATGGAGTGCATGGAAACAAAACTCTGTTCATGTATGTGGAAGCATATCGGAGAGAATGGTCTTGAAATTCCTCTTGAATACACTCAACTTTTTTGGAGATGCTCCTGTTCAAAAACAGGCACCAACGTGTTAGTTATGGTGGAAACCTTTAGGTGCCCATACAGGTATTATTAGTCGGTTAGTGACCAAAAATTCTGCTAGTCAGTCGACTTGGGTGGAGTATATCATGGAAATCAAACTGAAATCAAATTACACAGCTCAGCTGACAAACCAGCGACCACCTGTTCTACTTGAGATACAAACGTTCTTCTCAGTGGCAAACACGGGTAATCCTAAAATGTTGTACTATCCAGTGAACAGACACTTTACTCGAATTATCACTGATGATGTAATTGACCGTCTTTTTTCTCGAGGTCGCCTGTGGGCAAATGTACCCCGGTGATTAACATCGCTGGTGGTATGTATCAGTGTTTTTGTGGATATGATAGCTTACATCTGAATACAGATTACGACTATGAAAGTTCCCACTAAAAATCAATTTCACAATGGTTTTCTGGAAATGACTGAATACTATATGAAATATTTTTTATCGAAATTAACTCCAGACTCCGAGGTCAATTAAACCGGTTATGGGTCAGAATTGGAGCTAACACTTCCTAAATTGTGCCGTAAATTTAGCCCAGACCTTTACTTATTTCAAGAGACCCAAATTTGGTGCATTCCGCTCAAATCTTTAGGATTCTGAGGTCAGCAATGGAGCCAATGACAAGAACAGTTTGGCCCTACCCACAAAAATACTTCAGGAAATAAGGACAGATCGATCGCAAGATATATTGCACAAGGCATTTCTATACAAGAAATCAATATATCACATAGAATGAATGCAGAAAGTGCACCCTTTTCTGCAGTTTGTACGAGAGATTCTCCAGTGGCAGTATCATGAAAGTCTAAGAAGCAGAACACGAAAAACACTTCCCCATAAAAAAGTTTTATTCTAGAGAAAATGAACACCTTCACAGTGAAATGCGCCTAGTTTTTATCAACAGGATTTGAAAAATCGTTTTTAAACTATACAGACTATACAGAGGCAGTCAACCAGTGATAGTCGCACAGAGGTCAACTAAACTTTTGCGCTTTCAAGGATTTCAGATGCTAACAGTGAACGTCTCACTGAATGTCTCACTGAATATATATATATATTTCACTTCACAACATTTTGCATTATTACAACTGTAGAAAAGCGTCCCCAGATGGCATGACCATTTTGCGCACAGTAGCCAGGTTTGGAAATGTCGATAAAATTACTTTTTAACTGCTGTGGTCCGCACCGAAAAGCATAGCCTAAAGATGCATGTTGTCTCTACTGGCCGGACGAGATGACCTTCATCTTTTCGTGCAGCCTACCGGTAGTGTAGTTTGCAAAGAGGAATCTCACCAAGGAAGAGTGGATATACCTTGGTGAACGGCAACTGGGTTTTGCCGCCTGATCTCCATAGCGCACGAGCGATTTTCTCCGAGGAGAAGAGCAGCAGGGGTAATTATCCTCCACTTCAGGTCTACCGAATGTTTTGCCCGATTCGATTTTTACTCATGGTGTAATCCGCCAGGTTTAGGCGGCCGGCTGATTCTGGGTGATGAACATGCACCCAGGCGCATGGGATACTGGGCGCGATTCCTGGCAGATAATGACGGACACGCATACTCGGACTGATGAAGTCAATAAATTCAGCTAAGTCTAAAAAAATTGTATCACCGTCTGGAAATTGTCGTTCATTTGTAATAAAGTAATTTTGAGCCCTTCCACGTTTGAGTAATTTTTAAGGTACTAAAACCCCTCCATAAAACTAGATGCGTACTTTCAAAGAAAAGGAGCCTTACTCATAAGCTTGCTGAAAATTCTTCGATAGCCCACGACCGGTTTCGCCCTTTTTGGGGCTCATCAGGCAGGCGCAGTCCCCGAGTTTTCGTCAACCTTATGTTCTACTTGAACCAAAATTGGACTGTTTTCAAGAAATACTCTCATTTGCAAATCAATTTGGTTTTGCGAGAGACTCACCTGGAACCCAGCTGAATCTCTCGTTTGTGATGTTTCCATGCAACTGAATGTGCTGCACCAGGCCGCCTCATGTTCCAGTTGCTACGATATTCGAGATATCGCGATGCATGTAATTTTGCGCAATGTACTACTCATAAGGTTGCTGAAAATTCTTCGACAGCCCACGACCGGTTTCGCCCTTTTTGGGGCTCATCAGGCAGGCGCAGTCCCCGAGTTTTCGTCAACCTTATGTTCTACTTGGACCCAAATTGGACTGTTTTCAAGAAATACACTCATTTGCAAATCAATTTGGTTTTGCGAGAGACTCACCTGGAACCCAGCTGAATCTCTCGTTTGTGATGTTTCCATGCAACTGAATGTGCTGCACCAGGCCGCCTCATGTTCCAGTTGCTACGATATTCGAGATATCGCGATGCATGTAATTTTGCGCAATGTACTACTCATAAGGTTGCTGAAAATTCTTCGACAGCCCACGACCGGTTTCGCCCTTCTTGGGGCTCATCAGGCAGGCGCAGTCCCCGAGTTTTCGTCAACCTTATGTTCTACTTGGACCCAAATTGGACTGTTTTCAAGAAATACACTCATTTGCAAATCAATTTGGTTTTGCGAGAGACTCACCTGGAACCCAGCTGAATCTCTCGTTTGTGATGTTTCCATGCAACTGAATGTGCTGCACCAGGCCGCCTCATGTTCCAGTTGCTACGATATTCGAGATATCGCGATGCATGTAATTTTGCGCAATGTACTACTCATAAGGTTGCTGAAAATTCTTCGACAGCCCACGACCGGTTTCGCCCTTCTTGGGGCTCATCAGGCAGGCGCAGTCCCCGAGTTTTCGTCAACCTTATGTTCTACTTGGACCCAAATTGGACTGTTTTCAAGAAATACACTCATTTGCAAATCAATTTGGTTTTGCGAGAGACTCACCTGGAACCCAGCTGAATCTCTCGTTTGTGATGTTTCCATGCAACTGAATGTGCTGCACCAGGCCGCCTCATGTTCCAGTTGCTACGATATTCGAGATATCGCGATGCATGTAATTTTGCGCAATGTACTACTCATAAGGTTGCTGAAAATTCTTCGACAGCCCACGACCGGTTTCGCCCTTCTTGGGGCTCATCAGGCAGGCGCAGTCCCCGAGTTTTCGTCAACCTTATGTTCTACTTGGACCCAAATTGGACTGTTTTCAAGAAATACACTCATTTGCAAATCAATTTGGTTTTGCGAGAGACTCACCTGGAACCCAGCTGAATCTCTCGTTTGTGATGTTTCCATGCAACTGAATGTGCTGCACCAGGCCGCCTCATGTTCCAGTTGCTACGATATTCGAGATATCGCGATGCATGTAATTTTGCGCAATGTACTACTCATAAGGTTGCTGAAAATTCTTCGACAGCCCACGACCGGTTTCGCCCTTCTTGGGGCTCATCAGGCAGGCGCAGTCCCCGAGTTTTCGTCAACCTTATGTTCTACTTGGACCCAAATTGGACTGTTTTCAAGAAATACACTCATTTGCAAATCAATTTGGTTTTGCGAGAGACTCACCTGGAACCCAGCTGAATCTCTCGTTTGTGATGTTTCCATGCAACTGAATGTGCTGCACCAGGCCGCCTCATGTTCCAGTTGCTACGATATTCGAGATATCGCGATGCATGTAATTTTGCGCAATGTACTACTCATAAGGTTGCTGAAAATTCTTCGACAGCCCACGACCGGTTTCGCCCTTCTTGGGGCTCATCAGGCAGGCGCAGTCCCCGAGTTTTCGTCAACCTTATGTTCTACTTGGACCCAAATTGGACTGTTTTCAAGAAATACACTCATTTGCAAATCAATTTGGTTTTGCGAGAGACTCACCTGGAACCCAGCTGAATCTCTCGTTTGTGATGTTTCCATGCAACTGAATGTGCTGCACCAGGCCGCCTCATGTTCCAGTTGCTACGATATTCGAGATATCGCGATGCATGTAATTTTGCGCAATGTACTACTCATAAGGTTGCTGAAAATTCTTCGACAGCCCACGACCGGTTTCGCCCTTCTTGGGGCTCATCAGGCAGGCGCAGTCCCCGAGTTTTCGTCAACCTTATGTTCTACTTGGACCCAAATTGGACTGTTTTCAAGAAATACACTCATTTGCAAATCAATTTGGTTTTGCGAGAGACTCACCTGGAACCCAGCTGAATCTCTCGTTTGTGATGTTTCCATGCAACTGAATGTGCTGCACCAGGCCGCCTCATGTTCCAGTTGCTACGATATTCGAGATATCGCGATGCATGTAATTTTGCGCAATGTACTACTCATAAGGTTGCTGAAAATTCTTCGACAGCCCACGACCGGTTTCGCCCTTCTTGGGGCTCATCAGGCAGGCGCAGTCCCCGAGTTTTCGTCAACCTTATGTTCTACTTGGACCCAAATTGGACTGTTTTCAAGAAATACACTCATTTGCAAATCAATTTGGTTTTGCGAGAGACTCACCTGGAACCCAGCTGAATCTCTCGTTTGTGATGTTTCCATGCAACTGAATGTGCTGCACCAGGCCGCCTCATGTTCCAGTTGCTACGATATTCGAGATATCGCGATGCATGTAATTTTGCGCAATGTACTACTCATAAGGTTGCTGAAAATTCTTCGACAGCCCACGACCGGTTTCGCCCTTCTTGGGGCTCATCAGGCAGGCGCAGTCCCCGAGTTTTCGTCAACCTTATGTTCTACTTGGACCCAAATTGGACTGTTTTCAAGAAATACACTCATTTGCAAATCAATTTGGTTTTGCGATAGACTCACCTGGAACCCAGCTGAATCTCTCGTTGGTGATGTTTCCATGCCTGATGATTCTCAAAAAGGGCGAAACCGGTCGTGGACTATCGAAGAATTTTCAGCAACCTTATGAGTAGTACATTGCGTAACATTACATGCATCGCGATATCTCGAATATCGCAGCAACTGGAACATGAGGCAGCCTGGTGCAGCACGTTCAGTTGCATGGAAACATCGCGAAAGAGAGATTCAGCTGGGTTCCAGGTGAGTCTGTCGCAAAACCAAATTGATTTGCAAATGAGTGTATTTATTGAAAAGGAGGCTTGTCTAAGGAATATTTCTTTTTGAAATTGGAGAAATGGTTGTTTGAGGGGACAAATTTTTACTAGTTTACAGACCGACGGTGCAAACCTTTCTGTTGTCATGTTGAGATTATACATATACGCAAACCTCATTTATACCTTTTTACAATTTCGACAGTTCCATCACACTGAAGACATTTCGATGAAACCTGGAAAGTGGAAATGCCCATTAGATGTAGTTGTGAAGTGGGACGGACTCTGAGAAATCCTGGAAGTACTGGTCATGGTCAGCGGCAAGAAAATCGATCAAAAACGACATGAATCGAAAATATCAGGCTATTTGTTCAAGGTCTGAAAACCTGTGGAGTCTCTTTTAATCGAGATTATCAACTAGTGGCTTCAAACTTCGTTCACACGCACACCGGTATATCCCAGAAAATACCTCAGCATCGGAGAATGGTTTAGGTTACACATTCCTTCCAAGGAAGGGTAGTCGACTGCTTCCAGAGGAGAGGTTTCCTTCTTTTGGGAATCGGAAGGTAGACGGAGTCTGACGGATAGGTTTTTGTTCAGCATATTAGGCAGTTTTGGATCAGTTGAACAGTTAATAACAGAAAACAACAAAACGGATGCCAGTCCTAGGTTTTTAACCAGCTTAGTGATTTTGGAATTCATGTTTAGGACGTATGCGTTAACTGCAGTCAAGCAATCACTCTCAGGGGATGAAGTAGCTAGGCTTTGATACGGTTAAAAATCGTAGTATCGCCCAAGAGGTACCGATCCAGGTGAATCGATTCAGTAAAGAATTGAGTAACAGTCCTCTTCAGCTTTCCGGCATAGATTTGTTTCACTGACAGGATCAAGCCTTTGTTTAATATTATCAGATCATCTCACATCACCAAGAATCAGAATATAACTACGCTGGATGTGTGAAACTTCCTTCTGAAAATTCATCATCGCAGGAGCCGGTCAATAAGTGATCACGTGATGTGGTTTTGTGGTTGATGGTTGGGTGGCATTATGTCCTGTCTAAGAGGGATCTAATCAATTTGCTACATACATATATTATGCTACATACATATTATGCTACGTTCCCTAGACAATAGCAGGCACGGGTTTGAGGTCTGAACGCGGCTTTTTTACGACCATGTGCAGCTTTGAAACGTTTGCCTGTTTTACAGGTATCCCCAGCAGGTCAAAGAATGTTTCGTTGGAAGGACAGCCCACATATCGTCGGAAAACATTATTACTTGACATC
>SJOL01007067.1:151336-167310 GCA_004794785.1 Opisthorchis felineus
ATGAAAACTCAGCGGCTGCACCTATCTGATGAGCCACAAAAATGGCTTAACTGGTACTGGGCTACTGAAGAGTTTTCAGCAACCCCATGCGTAATACCTTCGGCTATTCAAATCGGCTTCGTTTGTCACTATTTTCAAGCGGTACTGTCTGTGCTTCACATCTACAGACCTCAATGCGTTGCCAGTTCGTCCAGGCTACTTTGCCCTGCCAAATGCGTTTGTGCAAATAACTCGAAGATGGCTTTCTATACTAATTATTCGAGGTCCACCAACGTTGTGATTACACCGCTGATTGTCAGCCTGGCCATATTCGAGTGGAAAGTAAGTTGTCTAAACAATTTTGTACGGTCACATTGCTTCCATTCAGTAATGCTCAAAACCCATGCGCGTTTCTAAAATACATTGACTCCACAATGCCGTAAAAATTACCATGCTGGCCAGATAATGGTGTACATTTCAGGTATATACCCCTCCTGAGTAATGTGTTTGATTTCTTCGCCAACGAAGCAATTTTTTCGTCTTCTGCCCAACTAGCTGCAGTGTGAGCAGGGGCGCCTAATCAGTGACAGAAATGCTGTCTAACACAAGCACAACGTGTAGTTGATACTCTTTGGAGAAAATTGAAGTGACTGCGATGAGGTACCAGATTTTACCTAGGTGTACACACTACATTTAAACTCTCCTCAATATCAACCTGACAATTCTGGGAATTCGATGAGTCGCATTGAGAGTGTTTCACTTCAAACAGTACTGAATGCTAGACCCCTCTGATGAGTTCTAAAGTGGGCCGTGGAATCGGCAGGACCGCATTGTAATCTCCGTCAATCTTGCTAAATTCTCTGGCACCTGGTATCGATCAAAATTAGAATCTCTTAATTCGATTTAACCCGGTCTGACGTGAAATGGATGGTGCAACTCGTTAGCAGAACGAATATACTGAACAGTGTTATTTCCAAACTCTTCTGAATTGAACAGGTGAATGAAACACGAATAGCAGCGGCCAAAAGTCTATTTGAGGTTCTCAGTTGTTTCACGGGAAGCTTTTGCGGTTGGACAAACCTGTGAGCTGCCTGATGGCGGAAAGTCCAGTAATCTGGGAAATTTGTTGCTCTCAGTAGCTTTGGTTTCGGAGAGAGATATTTGTAATCCCAGTATATTTTCGTGGCGTATAGTTTCTTGATGTATAATATCCGTGGGACAGAATGCATGTGCAACAGTTATGCTTGATGGTGGCAAGCCCCTCAAATCCCACTTCTTGGTTATGTCGAATATGACAGCATACACTTGTAGCAAATAGGCCACAGAACTGGGTAGGTAGAATGAAGCAGTTACTTCCAACTGAACCGTGACAAAAATTGCTTCACTATTCTCTAAGCCAGAGCTCAACACACCATGTGAGGCTCCCTCCACAAGGCTTAGAAGTGATCCTTTGGAACCTGACCAAAGTAAAAGTTGAACCTACTCAGGAAGACCGCAGTTAGCCTCAACAGACACTACGGTGGGAGGTGCTGGAATGCGACGAATAAAACTCCCGTCCATCTAGCGTTGACCTTGACAAGTCGAAATGTCATTGTGTGGACGTAACAGACCGACCAAGGCATTCGACGTCACTGGTGATTGTATTATCAAGGTAGCATAGCATTCTGTGAAGTATGAGAGAAAATGCTTCAAGTAAATTCACGGGAAACCTGTGATCTTGATCTTTCCCGTTGTTTGAAGAGTTTGATGATAGTTTTAGCAACGCCGTATTCGTCATGTCAGTCAAATGGATAAAGTAATTGTGTGTTGGAGTGTCGGGAGCAGTGAAGACCGATTTTGGGACAGTCGTCTGTACATCTAATTTCCAAGATGCCCTGTACTTTAGTAACTTCGGTAAACCCCACAATGACCAAAGCAGCGGCTACCCAAACCCATTCTTTTCATACGCCAGCCTCCAGGATTTGTATTACAAAATAACTAAGTGGGACCGTTATCTCCACATCCAAGTTATCTTTAAAAAAGCTGGATGTGTAGTTTTTGCACAGAAATTGAAAGAACATCGTCCTGCTCAATAGTGTCCTTGGCTTCTACCCCCCGTCGCTAAATTAAAAAGTCCCAGGATTACTTCCTGTTAGCTACACAAAACACCACTTTATCAGAACATTCCCCTAGAAGAGCCCCGCTCTCGAATTCCAAGTCCGTAACACGGGATCTAGCAGTTTCTAATCATGACTCATTGTAGGTTGATCCACAGAGGTCTGTCGGTATGTGTACTTGGTGCAAACGACAGGAATAGGCGCAGATTCTCGTGCTGATGAGGTCGCACTTTAAGGTATCAAGACGATGGACGGTCTGAACATTGCCACAGCGAGCATGGGTTCAATCAGTCGGTTGGAACCAGCAATTCTTCCCCGAATGCACTGAAATGAATAAAGCTGTATGAAAACGTATACAAATTGGACGCATAATGTCAGGACGATGCCGCCGACGTACTGCAAAAAAATTCAGTTACACGGCTCCTGACTCCATGTAGCTCTTCTAGGGTCTATCTGACCAAGCTGTATTCGCAGATGTCAGCATCTGTTTTCCGAAGGTTATGAAGGTTTGAGTCAACCGTGTGGGGTAACAAACAAACCGACCGAGTATAAATAGTGAAGTGGCTAAGCTTCCGAGTACACTGCTTCTCGTGTGAGAAGTTTGTGTGTGTTCACCTGTGTCAACATCTGTCGGCTATCCCAAATCAGCAGTCAGCAGAAGACCTTGTCTAAAATGCCCTGGTGTTGTTCGCGCTACTTTGTTTACATAACGTATGCAGTCTGGAAACTCTGTCACTTGTTCATAAGGGCAACTTCCGTCCTGACTGGTCTTGCTTCTGTCCTCGGAAGATGGCGAATCACGCATTCAATAGGACATTAGCCAGTAGGGTAGTTCAGAATCCCGGTGGTTTCACTGGGCATATCCTCCGAAATTGGTTGCTGTAAAATACCGTCATTCAGATATGCGGGTACTGATGAGTTTGAACACCGATGCCTGTGTTCATTCGCAAGCATGTGAGTTTCTCTTGTGTTGAAATGTTTAATACTTGTGTTTTCACCCAATGCAGGGTTTAGTTTTGATTCTGGACTCGAATTTAAGCGAGTTAATTATTTACTTAATTAACTAATCAATTTACTTTAAGCGGCCAGGTGTCTGATCCAACAAAAACGAATTTATCCACCCAGGAACACTAAATAATGCGATCAGGACGAGCTCAATTGATTTATGATGCGCGGTGCACGTGCTGTTGGCGTTCCAATGCGCCACCAAACACGGACAAGACAAATAAGTAGTATTTTAAGGGCGTATTTCGGGACATATAAGTCTGTCCCTTATTTATTAGGATGTGTTTTACAAACTGACCGCCGTTTTCAAGGGTGTTCTTCATAACGGTGTCCGCCTAGAAGAGACTCATTTGAAAATAGGACACTAGTCTACAAACTTGTCAGCAAGGTTATCTCTCATTCACGAACCAGTGTGTATTTACTCCTTAGATAATCTACACACCAATCAGATTTTTGTTCAGAAGTGGGATGGGTGGCTGAATCATACTATACCTGATTGAGAACATTTCAAACGGAATTGACTCGTTTTTACCAGGCTAACGAAATATTTCCGTTGCAAACATGGCCCAGGGGAAATCCATTTGTTTCCTGGCGAAGTGGGACAAAAGGGCTGTTTTCACAAAGAAAAATCGAAACCCAGCGTCTCTGATGTAGGAGGTTACTGAGAATTTGCTCTTTCTTAAGAAATTAGCATTTCCACGGTGAACTTATCTAGGTTTGTTGTGGCGCCAAGATGGCCAGTCGAATGCAGCATCGTTGCATGTTTCTCCGGGGAGAATTTTGGTCTGATAACAGAAAATATTGCCAGACGGGCGACAACAGATCTGCTGCCAAATATCCCCGTTATAGTGCAACAAAGTCCGCTTGGTTAAATGCAGTCTGGTGTATGATTTTCCGAAACGAATATGTTGCCGAGAAATGAATTTAGTAAAACTCAACTGACCTCATGCAATAAGTTGCCTGACAGCGATTTTCTCAGAATAATCTGTATCAGTCTTCAATAGAACTGCACTGTACCGCTTTTTCATCAGAAAAGGGTAAAACCGTTGCTCAGGGCTGAAATTGACTTTTGTCTAACTCCGTCGCTGGAGATGCACTGGTGAAATGCTTCATGTAGAAAAGAGGTTAAGTAGTTGCGCCCGGAAAATCAGCTGACGGATTAGCAATCACGATCCCTGAGGAATTGTTTTTGTTTCTCTCAAGAAATGCCAACCTCAGTCACTTATTGAATGATTATGTTGCTTCTTTCGTAATTTCTGTACGTATGGGAAGTCTTAGGTTTACTTATTGCAGATGTCAAATTACTTGCCGTGTTTGATTGTCACTGCCTACGAGGAACCCGTATGTTTGGTTGCTGCAGCGGTTATAAATACGGAGGAACGGATTCGGTCCTTCAGGGGAGATACGCTAAACGTCATAGACTATTACCGAATCCCTGACTGTGGTAGCTTTTGAGGATAAAAACTCGGCATGTTTCACGGTGCGTTCGCATTGCGACTCCAAAAAGACGGAAGAATAATGAAGATTTGGGCAGCTAACTTGGCGACGAATCATGAAGATGCTCCTTTAGTCATGGTGGGCTTCCCTGAAAACTGTATCTGCCTAGAAACTTTGGAAACATGGATATATATATATGTATATATATGCATGTGTTTACGTATAAGTGTTAATGTGGACGTATAAGAGATCAACGCTGATGTCTGTCGAAGAGTAAAGTCTGTTGGAGTTGCACTGTGATGCTAAACTAGCCCCATTTGTTAGGCCACTTGCAACTATAGTCCACAAATCTCATCCTAAAACAACCTCTCTGGGGTTATCTTGACGTACGAGGATCTGGCATTCGACAAAATAACCTACAAGATGATTGTCCAGGTATGAGAAGCCTCGAGAGGCAACACGCCACAATGCTGGAAAAAAATAAGTCCCTTGGAAGAGACTGGACCTTCGCAGTGCCGCTCAGACCATGTAGTTTGCGCAAATGAGGAGCACATTGTTGTACCCCTATGCTCACCCAAATCTGACTAGACACATGAACGGTGCAAAAAAGAGTTTTTTAAATTCTCATCTTTATGCATTTCCAAGGGAAAAGTCTAGTTAAATTATGTCCACTGAATGTAGGCCAGCTATGAAGTGACACCTCATTCCACCAAAAGTACATTCAACGAAGTAGCGAATCGCTAATTTCGTGCATTTTGGGTTCAGGTAGAACATAAGGTTGACGGAAACTCGGGGACGGCGCCTACCTGATGAGCCCAAAGAAGGGCGAAACCAGTTGTGGACTATCGGAGAATTTTCAGCAATCTTATGAGTAGTGTAATACGTCTATACATGTATCGCGATATCTCGAATATCGTACCAGCTGAAACATGAGGCGGCCTGATGCAGTACATTCAGCTGAAGGTCATCATAAATGGAATATTCAGCTTGAATTTTGGTGAGTCTCCCACGAAAACCAAATATGTATGCAAATGAGTATATTTGTCGACAAAATGGTCATTTCGCTGTCATATATGATGGCATAGCTGGACTGGACACCTTCGAACACGAGTTCAAAGGTCGTATTAGCTCCTGAATGCAGAGCTGTGGGTCACGTGATTGGATTCCAACGGTCTCAGCAGTCTAAATGGTTTTGGCTGGCCTGTTGGGTGACAAAAGAGTTGTTTTCCTTCTCTCTAGGATAATCAGTCTTGATCGGATGCAGCGCGATGGCGATTGAACTCATATTCTTTGTTCCGTACTTAAATGAAGTGGGAATGTGTCGCTGTATCCTGTCTGGCAAGCGTCTTGTCGTAACAGCATTATACAATCCTTGATACGTGTATAAGAATGAGTACTCAAAGGAGCTGGCGGTAGGCATTGACAAATGGAATCTGATGATAGGAAATGGTTTTGCAATTTCTCGGCTTCCTGGTGATCCAAAACAGCATTGAATGTGTGCCAGGTATATTCATCTGTAACCTCAGTTTGGTTTTAAAAGGAGACTCGGCTGAAATCCAGCTAACTCCCCCGAGGTTATGGAACTCTTCCGCTTAGTGTGCTGCAACAAAAAGGATGAAACCGGTTGTGGGTAGTTGGAGTTCCGTCAAGCAATTGTGTGTCTTGGATGCGAGGTTGAGGCTTCATATTTCTTCAATGTGGTCGTTTTAGACGACCATTCATAACAAACACTTATTTCAGAAACGTTCATCCCTCTTGCAGACGTTCGGTGGTACGAATTCTCCCAGTTTTACCTCAGATAAGGTTTCACTTCTGTTTTGGTCCGATGGAGCTATGAAAATTTAGGATTTGTCTCGTCAATGTCGGCTGAGTACTTCCATGCTGCTTCTTACATTTACGGCCATCGACAAAATGAAATGAGCTATTGTATTCAGAATGAACTGAGTTGAAAAGTCCCAGTCAATACGTGTGGTCACGTGATGTGGGTTCCGTGACTGAAGGGTGAGCGGAGCTAGACCCTCGCTAATTGGGCGTCATTCACACTACTGATCAACTACTCGCGGCCGAGTGGCTGAGTGTTCAGACTACCAGTTGGGAGGCCACGGATTTGAGACTCTCTGGAGTTTCGTGAGATCCACACTACTGATGATTCTTAATGAGGATGACGCAGATGTACAGTGGCTCTCAGCTTTTCAGCATGGCGGGTTCATTTACCGAACGAAATCTCCACCAAACGCCTTCAGTATGCCCCCTGTTTCAACAACTCTTTGCTTCTGAGATTGTATGCAAGATACCGAGAAAAGGAAACGACCGAAGTCGACTTAAATGGTGCTGCGTTGAGCTCCGACGCTGATAATAGGCGAGACTGCTATCAATCACACAGATTTTCAAGATGAACCTCATGGTCAATCTGACCAGAACTTGGGACCCAGTAAGAGTGCCTCCGATAATGCACTGCCGACCTTAACATACCTTTTTGATTGTTTTGGAACTTTGAGCATGTTTTCACAAGGGACACTTGGTATGTGAATTCTTTTTTCTCATCTCAATCTGTTTGGCCACAATCGGACGGACATAAGGAGTGAAAGCTGTGAGTTTGGGGGGTGGGTTCTAATGCGCTAGCCCATCGAGCTTGGTTTTAATTTCAGTTCGATCGCTTCCCTGGCTGATTTGTGTCCATCATACTCCCTGCGTCGGACAGCGAACGATGAAACTGGACGGCATAACTTGTGGCGAATATCTGATCATGTTGACTCCAGCTCATTCCAGTGGGTGCTGTTATGTCGGAGTTACAAACCACAATTTGATGGGGGGATTGACCAAAGTTTGCTACAAGATACACTAAAATAATTTAAGATGCTCATAAAGTAAATAGTTTAAATTTCTCATATGTACAGAAAATTCTAAACAACAATTTGCTGCGTTTGGTGACATATTCATCAGAATTCTGAACCCACATGTTTATTAAGTCACAAGAAGATAATCTTAGATGGCGTTTATGTGATTAGTATTCCGTGTGACTGTCTCTGGTATCAGGCCACTCACCAAGACCTAAGGCCCCTTTCCTATGAGAAATTTTCAAGTGACTCCCCCAAGAAAGAAGCCTTTCGGCAAGCGAAAAATTTTTTCCATGGGGAACATTCCTCGTTAGAACCACTTTCCGGTCCCTTCAGATTGATGAATCGGTTACCGAACTCTTTTTGGTTGCGTTTTCCGATTTGTTGCCTTCAGAACAAGAATAACTGAACGGCCATTTCGACGCCTTTATTGTTCGAAGACGTTCGGCACGACCTGATGTAGAAGCAACTTTGAAAGAAAACAGCTGTTTCCAAAACTTAGTGACTTGTGGTCATGAAAGGATAAATGTTCATAGATTTCAGTTGCACTCGGACGCACATGCGGCTCACTTTGTAGCGAAATAATGCAGCCAATCTTTCATAGACTAAGTGAGGGCTACCAAGCTACAACCTGGATATCTCACGAAAACCGACGACAATGCGAATCAAAACTTTTTCCCGAGAATGTACTTCCATTTTTCCTATGGTGCCGGTCGAACCCCACCAGGACGTTTCTTATAAGGAAGGAATATAGTAGGATGGAGCCCATCTATGCTGAGAAGCCAAGGGCATGGTACATCTGTTCCATCATTTTGAGAACCGTCAGCAATGTGTACCTCACGGAAATCCAGGTAATCTCGAAGGCGCGACCTTCTGGCTAGTAGTTCGAACACCTAACCGTATGGCCATGAGCGGCTGATCAGCAGTGTGATTAACTCGCCGCTAGACAGGATATAGTGCCGATCATTCCTTAACCACGAAACCACATCACGTAGTCGCATGCGTTGACTGATTCGGCAATCAGAGACCTCTTAGACGGAAGTTTTACCCAGCGGGTAAATTTAGTTCTTCCACTGAGTTGCTTATGGGTTGGTGCAAGTGTGAGGGATCCTGCGATCCCGTGACTGAACAGTGAACAGCGTCAAATCCTGTCTAAGTGTGAGTTAATCAACTGCTGATCAGGTGCTCAGCAGTCGATTATGTGCGCAGGCCAGTAACTCGGAGGTCGCAGGTTCGAGGCTCTCTGGAGTTTTGTGAGAAGTGCATCGCTGACGAACACCAGTAAGGAGAAAACAGCTGAGCAGTGCTTCTCGGCTTTTTAGCGTAGACTGGTTTCACTTACCTTCATCAAAATTCCCAGCTCTCCTCTCACTACCAACAACGGTGAGAGTTTAAACTGACAAAACACCTATCTCATATTGTTCAAGGTTACAGTTTTTTTCGCGCTCACGTGGACACTTGTCAAGAGAGAATGTTATTCAAATTCTGTTGGGACCGGAGAGATTCTAAGACTCAAATATCGCCATAAGAGATTTTCGCAGACAGCAAAGAAACCATCCTGTTTTCATCCGTAAAATTGCCAGTAATACCAAGCTTTGAAAATATCATGCTTAATTTTGGTTTGTGCGGAACATCAAACAGTAAGATTGCTGTTCGCTTGTAATTGGCCATGACATTTCCTGCCAGGACCGTATCGCGTGCTTTTAATCTAATAAGTGATTTGCAAACGTTGAGCGAGAGCCAGCACATGGGATATGAAAACGAAAAGATACACGCCCTTGGCTGTTTCATTCTCAAGGCGCCTTTATAACACGGACGACAGGCGGTTCGGAAGGGTGATGAGGATAACACATCGAATGGTTGGGTTAACCAGCTGACTAGTTGGTTGGGCGAACTGGTATCTTTTGGTTTGTGGCGAAAACTTCAATTAACTGTACGTAGTTGTGGGATGTGAAGAATGTCGTAGTTCTCAATCAATGTCTACTAAATGGCAAACCACATTGTTTGGATTCAAACCATTGTATTATTGCGGTATGATAGTGGCATTACACCTTGGCAACTGTACCGAGGGGTGTAGTGGGATCTATGGTCGACCAGCTTTTTATGCTATCACTTGCCATCAGTGTCTTTGGAAAGGTTTTTTCTCTTGTCCTGTGCACCGAAGACACGACTGACTTGGCGCTGCAACTCAAAAGTTTCTCTGTCACTAGGTTTGTGTCGGTAGTTTTGAAATTCAGATTCTAGCGCAATGTGTGAAGGCTATTGGTTCCTGTGAAGTTTTGATGCTATTGTCTGGGATATTAAAAAAACATCTACACAAACTCCTTAGCCGCATTCACAGGGCAAGCGACTTTCGAGCGGCATTTTGAAGAATATTGGATCGTGCTTGGCGCTCCAACACCTGCTTTTGCATTTTCAGTCCCCCCACTAGAAACGGGCACTGGCTCCTGGAATTTTGTATCACGTTGGTCATGTTCTCAATAAATTATAGCTTAAACTGCAAGGATTCTGTCTGTCTGAGAAAAGTCAAATCCAAGCGACCAGTAAGCATAATCTTACACTGTAGTGGGTAAAATTTTCGACGCTTAAAAACGTGTCCCCGCTCATATTTTTCAGACGCACGGTTGGATTCTCTATCGCTGCTATCCAAAGTCTGCGTGATTCGGGCAAAATGGTCAAAAATCCCCAAATATTGCGTAAGCTATTTCATTCTGGCATTCGCAAAACCATAGTGCTTTGCTACCTGTGAACAAGTGGTCATTTTCCACACGTGTGATGCAGATTGTGGAAATGCTAATGTGACAGATGTTGTGCTGCACATTCCTGAAGTCCGCCCACAAAAGGTAAACAATACCAATCACAGATATGCGGTTTAATATGTTTACTTTCAAACCTGGGGGATGAAAGATTGATTGGCATTTAAATCATATATGATGAATCACAGTCAGTGCCCATGCAATGTCTGGTCGATTTTTCAGTTACATCAGTTACACAGATAGAGTGATGTAGACAATAAACACAAACAAATACATAATAGCAAAGACAAGAATGAAATAACATCAGAAACACGAAGGAGTATCCGCAGGGATGCGGTAAGTCTGGTGGAGCAGTGATCATGTCTTAATACGATTACCAATAAGATTTAGGGTGCGCGGAACATACAGAATTCTAGCATTAGGAAAACTCGGAACACAAGTTGACGAATATGCACGAACTCCGGTTCAGTGATTAATAAACTAAAAGCGAGACGCTACTACACATGGATTCTGTGGGTTAAAGTGTGAAAAATGTTCACATGGTGATCGATTGGCCTGAGTGGCCAGCGGTCACGTGAACAGACCATGGAAGTCTCAATGCCCGCAGGAAATCTCTCTGAACGCACAAATTGGGTTGTGTTAGTGAATCGTAATTGCCTAAGCTGTGGCCGTGCATTGGAGTTGGACGGATCTTGGCCAATAAATGAATACAATATTCGAAAAGCGGTGTTATAATTAACCATATGAGTCGTATCAGCTAAATGAGTGACAGCTGCGTTGGCAATAAACCACCTTAAACCTTTTGTCCGCGAAAACTGGTTATCATCCTTCGTTCGCTTTCATAACTGCCATGTGGTTCACTATATATATACATATATATATATAAATGTATATTATGTTGAGCGAGAAAGGGCGGCCCATCTTTGGGATGTAGCAGCATCTATCGAGTAGTTGTGGACCACACTGAAGGAAGCTGCGGGAAAGGATTGCCGAAGTGTACGTTGTCGCGTCAGGTAGACTTTGAAAGGAAGACTGGTGAGAGCAGAGTTAGATTTGGCTGCGGCTGTCCTGTTTTTCTGAGTTCTAGTAGCCACTTGCACGGATAATCGGTTTCGCGAAGCGTACACTGCTTGCGACTGAAGTTCGGCTTTAAGTTCACTTCCACTGCAGACTTTTTGCTCTGTCAGCAAGACATGAAGCAAAATTTTGTTTATATTTCAGTGCAACAAAGCTGTCCAAGTTAGTGTATTGCCCCATCCAAGTCGCTTTCCTGGAAACCAAACTTCAGTGAGGCGTCAGTCAGTCTTAGCAGAAATAAGTCCCGCAAATCAAATGAATCATCATCTTCTGCAAATGTAAAATGAATCGCCGGATACGCTTGATTAAAATCTCCGGTAGTTGTGAGGATGTGTCTATGCTCGCGAATGTATCGCCTGTACTTGAGCGAAGTTGATGGTTCTCAGGGCGTTTCTTAGAAGCCTCGGCAGGGGGTGGACCTACTGGCGAAACCTCTGCGATACCATCAAGTTTCCTATTGTAATCACAGAGATAACAGATTATTTGTGTGCGCGGGACATAAGTGAACAGGGAAAGTACATCTAACAAGGTCATGTGCTTGTTACATTTATTTAGCTCGTTGATTGCGTCTATGAATTTAGATGTGCCTCAAAGACTATACTGAAAAGTTCTACGACGAACCGGTTCAAAAAGTTCGGCTAACCATTTAGTCGTGGAATTGTATGGAAACCTGAACATATCGAGGATAGTTCTAAGCGTAAGATCTTATTTGTGGATTTGTAGTGGTCCATTGAATCTCAGAATAACTGTTTCTAGGGGTTCGATGTTGCTAAAGCGGGTCTGGGTAATGGTGTCGGCATTTTTCGTTCGCTCCAAAGGGCTAAGTATTATGTTCTTGGTCCGGATGGTTTTTTCCTCGTCAGGATGGAGATTTCTAAAATAGGTTTGGTCATTCGGAATTGGGGAAATCCTTTCGAACTACTCATTCTTATCCGTAATCCCTGTGCCGTTCCTGTAATCCAGGTACTTGAAGAGGTCTTCGTGGCTGCGTAATGACTACAGTGTCTCAGGATGCCTCCCTTTTTAATAGCTCATAGGTTTTGGACAAAATCTGTACCCTAGTGTTGTCGGATTCGACTCTGGAAAAGTTATGTAATACGTTTGTGGATCACTCGGAAACTGACTGTGATTTTTCAGAGCAGCTCGAACCCCCACAAATCATGGCTGAAACATCGAATATGCATGTGATATGTTCGGCTGAGGGTTTGTCTTTACAACGATCTCAAGTCTGGACATATGTGATCGCCACGTCAAAGTTTCCAGAAATAATGGAGACTCGAATGTTTTTGGTGGTTTGATTCAATAGTGTCACCAAATTCACCGTGAATTTTAACAAGAGAGTTAGCGCGAAGCAAGTTTCCATGCCACATGTAATTCCTCAAAACCGCGAAGTTTTCAGCTGTCTGGAAGCATCATCAGTGTGTTGTCTAGAATTTGTCTACAACACGAATGTCCGCATTAATGTGTAGGCTGCGTACGCTATGACAGGAAGCAACTTGGCCTCACGAAAGTACTTTTATTGATGTTTTCGATTTAGTTACCTTTGACAGCACCATAGAAAGGCGCCTTTCTAACGACGCAATCAAATTGTTTCACGACAGAGACAATGGACGCAAGTAATAGCTGCGCATAGGTATGACACACGATACTCAATTCAGGCAAGTGGCTGAGAGATCGCAATTTGCTTTAAAGGGTGCGACCAGTCTTCAAGGTTTTATGAACAGTTCGAAATAATTCGAAAACACACCAGTCACTGAGGAATTGATAAAAGTCAGGCAGCCAACTAGGTTCTACTAAGCAGTTCTCTAACAACACATGAAATCTGTTACAAGAACGATTTTTATTCTTGGGAGTTCCTAATTTTTCCTAGCATGGTTAACAACTGACCACGCGGACTGTAAACGACCACGTGGGAAGTGTGGAGCTAGATCACGTACCTGATCAAAAGAAGACCCGACCCAGTGCAATCACATTAGTGTTTCACGTGGTCGGAACAAGTGATTTTACATATGACCGAGTTTCTATGGCGCACCATTTCCTCTGGTTTGAGAAACTGAAAGCTGAGACCTACAATTACAAGCATTCGAAGAAGCTGTTACATCCTTTCAGCGCCTAGCTGTCATGCGACCAGAAGTCAACAAACCTACCCGTTTCTAGTGGAGCTGAAGACGCAGTAAATTCACTAGAGCAGAGCGTTTTGTCAGCGTGGCCATCTGACATGATCAGAGAGCTTGTTGGCACTCGAAAAGGCTCAGATTTGGCTGGTTCAAAGTTTTCCGATTTGATTTCGTCTAGAGGCTGTGGATCAGACCAGAACACCAAGCGTACAAAATAGCACAGATCGAATAGGTAGTCTAGTGAAAAACATGTTGTTCGGAATTTCATATAAACACTTACCAAAACTATCACAAGACAATTTACAGGGTTTCGAATTTTAAATCCTTCAACATAAAATCGAAAACCCAGCAGAAAAATCCTATTAAATTTACCAAAACAGCTAGGGGTTTTCCGTGGGCGACATAGCAAGCACAAACGAATTGTTTTCAGTATAACCGCAAATTCATCGATGAAGGATGATTGATGACTACGGTGGTTTTCCTGGTGTTGTCAAACATCACGTCCAAACATTCCTTCACAGCATTTCATAGTGATGTTCACCGGAGAGGTGATTTTGTGTGTACAAATATTTCCTAAATTGATTCAACAAACCAGCTGCCGCTCAAATGCCGGTAGAAGTCTGTGTCTGTTCCCGATATTGGTTATTGCGGACTATTCATGCGCTCGTGCTTTCCTAGGAGAGAAACGTCAGGAGGCGAGACTTCTTTTTTCGGTGAAAACTTGGATGATTTATGTTTTTTCTATCAGAATTCCCATCAAGAAGGCCACTTCCTAATTGTAACTGCATTATTCTCCTTTGTTTATAACCCATATCTGTCAGTTTAAGGGGTTACCATATATGTCACATTATCCCGAGGTTTTACATGACACGATCAATAACTAAGCCTGACCAGAACACTCTACTCGCTTGGAAACTGAGTCGGAGATAACGCGACTGTGATAAACGATGACAGTAGCTATAAGTTCCTTCATAGTAGAGCTGTTTTCCGGTGATATCTTTAAATGTTTTCAGGTAGAACCGAATATTTTGATTCATAACCAACCGTTCATAGCGGTTATCAAGCAAGTGGACGGTAAAGGAAACTACTCACGAGGTTGCTGAAAACTCTCCGAAACCCCTTGAACGGTCTGTCTCTTCTTGGGGCTCATCAGGTAGGCGCAGTCTCTGATTTTCCGTCAATCTTATGTTCTTATCTTATGTTATCTTATGTTATCTTATGTTCTACTTGAACCCAAACTGGACTAATTTCGACAAATACATTCATTTACGTATCAATTGTTTCAGTTTTATGAGTAGTTTCCTTTATGAAAATGTACTGCGAAATCTCGAATATCGTACCAATTGAAACATGAGGCGGCCTTTGTGCAGCACATTCAGTTGAAGAACACCATAAACGAGAGATTCAGTCGAGTCCGTCGTGAAAATGAAATTGATATGCAAACAGGTGGACACTAGATTTGAAAATCCACGAACCTGAGCGCATTTTGGCCTTAAGCAAGCGAAGATGTGATTGTGAACGTTTCGTTTTGTTCAGCCACAACAAGACATCCACCTAGAGTGTCTTTTTTCGGAGTCTCCAAGATTTTCGAGCTCACAGAGGATCTGTTGACTGTGGCTGACCAAAAACCATTTACCTGGCCACCTTAAATTCTTCTTTGCGGGATCTTTCTTTATTCCCAAGTGACCACTTCAAAACCAACCTCACAAAAGTGCCAACCTAAGAGAGAAAAAAGTGGAAATGGTGTTTTTCACTTGTCCAGGCATAGATTCTACTTTCCAATTTATGTGGCGTTTTTCCTGTGGCGCTCAAGCTTTTAGCAGACCATGCTCTTTTTACGCCAACCTAGCACACGTGACCAAGCTCACCTATTCGACACAATTTATTTGGGGGCAGCAAAATGTATACAGACGCTCTTTTATTTATTAAAAAGGGATAAAAACCAGACAGCATCACTGTGGACAGCAGTCTGCATAATGGAGCAATTCGAAGCAAAATAGCTTTTAGTGGATCCTGGAGGCAGATGAATATACCCGTTCTGATTGTTAAAATGTTTGGTATTTTTGGCGAGAAGTTTGCTATGGGGATAATACAACTCCAATGGTAGGAAGATAAAAGGGTGCGAATGCAGTCTGTCACAACAGACCTTCTCGGAAAAGCGATACGTTGAAGGTGGCTTCTTTTCGGCCGGATCTCACACTGTCGCTGTTAAAGAGGAAAGTCGTTGTGGAGTCTTCAAATAATCGCTCTTGAGAGGGACCACTGGTACAATTGACCACAAAATACCCACGATTTTGGCTTCCTGTTCAAGCGCACCTGTGCTTTTGTCAGAGGCTCTGTGTTAAACCTCAGGTATTAGAGAAGCCTTACGAATTAAAGACAGAGAAACCACCGACAATTTTGAGGTGCGTTTTAAACTCTGGTCAGACTAACCCAAACAGAGGTTACTCTACCATTTTGGGTTGGTCCCCTGAACAAAATTTCATGAACATACCATCAAAGGTACCGGTTTTCGTCAATCACTCTTATAAGTCACTTGCACAGAAAAGCTTGTTCGCTCGTTGCATAAAAAACTTTACTGTTGAAAAACCAGAAGAGAGATTCGAAAGTTCGGGCTTAACGTAGAAAACCGCTGGAATGTTGAAGTAACGCACAAATTCCCAGATATAA